>LWMK02000073.1:79036-214237 GCA_001693075.2 Taenia saginata | reverse complement strand
CAGCACTAGGCGTCTGGTATCAGCGTTCACTTCTTAATCCTCCATGTTTGAGGGATGTGTATGCTTNAGTGCATGAGGAAGTGACGGTCGCAACGACTGGCGGATGTGGCATAACTTGCGCAATCACTGGCGTCCTCGTCACTTGCATGGCGCTAGTCCTTGACTGAGCGCTCGCGTCGGTCAATGCCAATTTGCAGACCACCCATCTCCGTCCGATGCCACGACCCATAACTCGCGTGTTTCTACCGCCTCCTTCCACCTTGCAGGCATGCATGGTGTCGGGAATCCCTCACTCCCTATTAAATCTTGCTTAATTAACATTAGCTTAACATCTCATGATGGACAAGCATTGAGTGGTAAATATACGACTTGAGCGTGTCAATTTCTTGTTTAGTGGAACAGGCTGGGAAGGCGCGCTCTCGATTGTGGTTGAGTGTGGGAAATTCACTAGAAGTGACGTGTACAAAAGTGCAGGTATCTTTGTAATCGTTGCACAGACTAGACCACCTTATTCACACAAGTGACGTTCACGCAACGAATAGCATATCACAGTGACTAGCCTACTTACCAACTTTCCTACCTGTCTCTCATGTGCGTATCATCAGCTTCCCTCCATCCAACGAACGGAAAATCCCCATCCCCTTCTTGTCTGCTGGCAGGTAGAGAAGGAAGTCGTAATGTTGGGGTGGAGATTCAAAGGCTAGATTGGTTCTAACGTAGTCGAGATTTGCACAGCCATGTTGAAGGCCTCTTTGGTGAATTAGTACGTGTGCTGTGAGTCCAATTGTCCCTCACTTCCACAACTGTCACTGTTTGGGCTTTTGGCGCCCACAATTGCCTTCCTGTCAATTCTGTAGCCATGGCAGTAGTAAATTCGATGGCGACTCAATGAGGAACAGCAGCCACTTGCGTGAACTCCTTCCCATTTGAAACCCATTGGCGGCTACACCTGTGTGGCCATAGCCCCACGGCGGTCGTATCAGGACGGGAATGGGACCGCCTAGCGGTGGTCATGCCCTCTCGGAGCATTCAACCAATCCTTAGGAATCTCGAGCATGAATCATAATTTGCTTGGACTGATAGCACTTTGCAGCCACAGTTTATTTTATTCTCTCACTGATGTCTAACATCTGGTAGACCAACTGAATGGTGTCCTTTAGCTTCTGCAAAACTTGAACAAGTTGGGTAAGCAAAAGCATTTTCAAGCAGACGTTGAGGAGGAGCTTGACACATGCGCAAATAACAGCTTGCACAGTCTACTGCAGAAAACGTAATTTGCTAAGAATATGGCACGCACCCAACTAATTCTCTTAAAATGACGGAGTGAGTAGCCCACACTTCATTGTGGGCATTTCCTAGTGCTGAATGGGCAAAGGATTCGTGTTTCGTGAACCAGTAAGACGGAAGGCAAATTTGAGCCACATGTGGCGCCCATTTTGCTGAGTAGGAGAAGTGGTAAGCGTTAGGCATCCGTAGCCTTGCAACAAAAACTTGGACTTGACTCCATACTGCTGCAGTACTTGAGTCTCTTGTTATAGGTCTCTCTACATCTCAACCCTGGAACCAATCAGTCCGGTGAAGTGAGGCAGTGTTTTGGAGGGGTTAGTGCTAGCTCAACCCTGGAACCAATCAGTCCGGTGAAGTGAGGCAGTGTTTTGGAGGGGTTAGTGCTAGCGCCATCCTCGTTTCGCATGCTAACTGGTGTCTTTTGAAAATCGCGCAGCCATGATAAGGAATCTTTGCTGAATAAATACGTGTGCTGTGAGCCCAATTGTCTCTCACTTCCACCACTGTCACCGTTTGGGCTTTTGGCGCCCACAATTGCCTTCCTGTCAATTCTGTAGCCATGGCGGTAGTAAATTCGATGGCGACTCAATGAGGAACAGCAGCCACTTGCGTGAACTCCTTCCCATTTGAAACCCATTGGCGGCTACACCCGTGTGGCCATAGCTCCATGGCGGTCGTACCGGGGCGAGAACACCACCGCCTAGCGGTGGCCATGACTTCTCAAAGCATTCAACTTGTCCTTAGGATTTCCGAGAATAAGTAATAATTTGCTTGGGCTGACAGCACTTTTCTGCCAGAATTTATTGCATTGTATCACTGATATCTAAAATTTGGTGGACCAACTGAATGGTGGTTTTTAGCTTCTATAAAACTTGAACACCTAGAATAAGCAAAAGCGTTTTCAAGCAGACGTTGAGGAGGAGTATAACCTATGCGCAAATAGCATCTTGGACAGTGTACTGCAGAAAACGTAGCATGTTAAATGCAGCACACTCCCAACTGATTCTCTTAAATTGACGGACAATACAGCCCACACTTCATTGTGGGCATTTCCTAGTGGCACATGGCCAAAGGACTTGTGGTTCATGGGAAAGTAAGACGGAAGAAAAATCTGAGCCAGATGTAGCGCTCGTTTTGCTGAGTAAGAAAAGTGGCACGCGTTAGCCTTGGAACACCACGTTAGACTTGACTTCATACTGCTGAAGTGCTTGGGTCACGTGTTATAAGTTCCACTACATCTCAACCCTCCAACCAATCATTTTAGTGAAGTGAGGCAGTGTTTTGGAAAGGTTTGTTCTCACACTGTCCTGTTTCCCATGCTAACTGGTGTTTTTTGAACACCGTTGCTATCAAACAAGTACTGTGAGCAGAAGCAGCCAAGCATTGTGAGAAGAGGGTTCTCCTACTTAAAGAGATTGAGTAGGATGTAGAAATTTGGTCCTTGAAGTGGTGAGTTTGACCTTGGCACGCGGCTGGTAGCAGTTTAATGGAAAGAGAAGGCGCTGCATGTGTGCACACATGCTTGAATCACTTTTGTAGCCAAAAGCGCGTCGTTTAGGTGATTGGTAGCCTTTATTAATATTATTTGCGGCAACATTTTGAGTCATATTGCTGTCTGTCCTCCAGGGACAAATGGAGGACAAGTGTACTGTTCCCTTGAATCAGATCGCAGGTAATGTTGGAGCGAAAATCTTGACGAACAAATTACCTCCCTTCCACCTTCGTATAAACTACGGAAAATTCCGCACCCTATAATCAAATGCACAGCTTAATTATCTGTACACCCTTTTCGTTTGAAGACATAGGTATGCAAGCCAACGTCATCCACTCCTGCACAGCATTCAATCCTCTCCTTCGCACTGCACCATAAATCCCCTGACCTCCACCTTACTGATTTTGGCATGGAAGGAAATATGATGATCTGGACAGAGACTCAAAGTACAAAGTGTGGTTGCAATTTTGGCAAGGCGAAAGGCAACCAAGAAGGCAAAACCACTGAAGAATCGCTTGTGCTGCGGTGACTAAAGTTTCTTCCGTTTTTTAGATAAGGCCTTTGAATATTGGTTAGTGCTTACCACTTGATGTTTAGAGAGGCCGTCTGTCAATCCTGTTGCCACGATGGTAGATAAGATCTGCAGGGACGCAGGGAGAACCACTAGCTAATTTGTCTTTCTCTTCTCTTTCTAGGCTAGTTTCAGCTCTACTCGCTTTTTTCCCGCCTCCTTTACCTCGTAAACTTCAGAACGAGAACGCCATTGCTTAGGGGGTGGTACATGGCCTTCTGAACTAGCCAGTGTGTAATAACTAGTCCTTAAAATGATGAAGAATGAGGCACAAAATTGGCTGAATTTCCTTCGTCCTACTCCCAAAATGCGTGCTCGTATAACAACTCTGGCAGTCCTCTCATGAGATACGTGATCCACTAGAAATCAAACAACCTAGCGTGTTTACCTCAATTGGTGAACCGACTAACTGCATTCCACTGTGCCATCCCTAACCCCACACTTTCACATTTGGATTGCTTAATCCGTATAATGAAATCATATTTTTGCGGATGTGTTTAGACAACAAATGGACAAAGAGGTGTGTTTTGTGAAGAAGCAGAGCTCAATACAAATGGAGACCTGATCTGGTGCTATTAATAATCCCGCCCCACTTTATTGCACTCGCACTCTGGTCCATCAAACCACACATCATTGCGAGAATTCGTGTACTAACCATTTAAAAAGTTTCCACGATGAGGTGTCAAACTAATGATAAGTAGACATGAATGAAGAGAAACTGGGCATTTCCGACACCATGGATGCCTGTAAGGGAGAAAAGTGGTTGAAAAAGCAAGTAATGCACCGTGTCATTGGATGACTATGGATGAATAGGAAATCTACAATGACCACTCCAGCCTCCTGGCAAGGACTGCCACCGCGCAAGTGTAGAGGAGCGCAGCAAATGTGGCAGTTATACCAGATGCACTAGTCGGTGCCACACTTCCTTTCCCACCGCCTGTGGAAAGTAGTCATTCTTCCATTTGTGTCATGCAAGCATGCACATTCCTTAAATCTGAAGTGTTTGGAAATGAGTGCTCTTGCGCTCGATTGCCGTTCGGGCATTCTACTAATAAATGTCGGCATATATTACCCTCCAATGTGGACTTTTTAGCATAATCTCGCGCATCATCTTACCGGTGTCCAGTGTGTAAAAATTTTCTTTGCAATGCAAAATAGGATTGAATTTCGCACTGCGATCGCAGTAGCATTATGTAATAATCTGGGCATCAGTTCGTCGGATAGGGGGTCGTAAGCCAACACCTCTTCAATTTGATTTCGCCCTCAAGACTCCCATCCAGACCTGGTGAATTTCTACCTAGGCGAATGGAGTGTGGGCCCCCAGGACTCCAGTGGAAGTGGTTAAAGAGAAGTGTGTCTCTGGGCATTGTCCCTTAGCAAAATGGCAGAAGTGCTAATCAGCTAACATGACTACTTAGTGGTGTCGATTACAATTGTCTGGCCGTTGTAGCCGTAGGAAGGAAACGAATAACTTACTACCAGTAACTTTAGGAGGGGGCTTCCAACTCCCCATGACACGAGAGCATGATGAGTTCATATTAAATGAAAAGGGCTATTCACCACAAATACTAATATCTTAACATCATTGGTTTTGCGACATTTTGCATTCTTCGAGGTTAAGCCTTTTTATTCAGGTAACTGATCCACTTTAAGTAGCTGGGCTTTGATTTGGACGAGATTGAATGTGGAAATTGCGATTAGCAGAGAAGTTATTAAGGAAGAAGGCGCATAGATAGTGTCACATGGTTAAACGAAGCTACATTTTGGTGTTCACACCTCGTATATCATCCTATGGCAATTCGCTCTGCTGTGTCGACACATCCAGTGGATGGTAAATTGGTCTAGGGACCGGATTAGTCGACATGCCGATTCCACACTTCTACTCATAAGAATTACTTAATTACTTCTTGTATATTGTGCGTTGTCGGGCAAAGTTTAGGAATGAGCGTCAAGACTAGGCATCCGGTGATAAACTCAAACAATGCTTTTATGAAACTGAGCAGTCGGTGCCTTTTCTGGTAAAAGTAAAAGAATAGCATCGTTCGATTTGGCACTTTCCTGTGTAATTACACGTACTAGCACACCTATGTCCAGTGTCCGAATATTTTTTTTTCAATGCCAACAATTTGTTTGCATCTAGCGCTGTGTTCACAGTCAAAATATACAGTGAGTTGGGCACCAATGCGTTGAGAGTATTTTCTCCTCCCCTGAATTGCGCAAATGTTGACTTGTTGGATTTGGAGCCAGAAGCCAGCACTACCGATGTTGTGAGTTCTCCATCGAACAAATCACCCAGCGCTCCCGTATCCCAAATTAGACAAATGGAATGAGAAGGCAGAGGACCCCGATTTAAGTGGTTTTGCAGTCGTTGCTCTCTTGGCACTGTCCCTTTAGAAAAGGAGGAAAAGTGTTAACTTGCCAAATTGACTACACTTCGGTGCCGATTACAATTGTCTACGACCTGAGGGTATGGCGGCTTCAAGAAGAGTGAATGTGCTAGGACGCAACCACTCATGGCCTGCTTTGAAGCAAAAGTTATCATTTAATAAATACTGTCATACCGTTGCTGGCAACATCCACACGCAAAATACAGCTTACTGATCGTGCTTTGTGACCCTCAACCAAAAAGAAAGTCGCAAACAGAATGAGACACAACCAAAACACCATTCCCCCACCACAAATGCTTCGCATTTATAACGCACGCCGTGTTTACAAAAATGCTGCCTACACACATCACCTCTCCTGCAACTGACCTACAAGGCGACTTCTACGCAATGCGATATGTTGGATTGTGTGAGCCCTCTTACATCCAACTCTAACACTTCCTACAATAGAAGTGAACAGCGACCGCTTTTGAGAGAGCATGCAGGGAAGACTCGCGTCACATTTTGTTTCTTGGGTTAATTAGACGAAGATTATTGTAAAGATGGGGACATCTGTAAGATCGACAACATCTTTACTGTATCCTTGCATCAGCTGCCTTTCTTACACAAGAGTAGAGTTTGAGCTCACCACTGGGCGCATACCGCTAGCACTCATCTTTAAACTCTTCACGTTTACACAGACCATGAGGAAGAAAGCATGGCAACCAATAGCGAACCAGTTACAACTTCCGCAATTGTTGGGATCCTCCCCACTTGCATGGTAGTGAGCCTTGCTTGGACGCTTGCATCGGCCAGTGCCAAATTCTCAATCACCCTTATTCATCCAGTATCACCACCCACAACTTTCGGTTTTGCACACATCATTCCGCCTTGCAGGCAGCCGTGGTATCAGAAGTGCCACATTTCCTATTCATTCTTACTCAGTTAGCATTAACTTAGCATTTCGTATTGGAAAATCACCGAACGGTAAGTACATGGATTTGGCACATTTATTTGTGGTTTAGTGGAGCAGGTCGTGAGGGCGTTCCCTCCTTTACCGCGAGGTGGGCGAATATGTTGCCATCCTTATGGGTAGGCTAACACCTCCTCACCAGCCATATTTTCCGATTCTCATGGGGGACAGGCATACAACTGTGGGTGTTGTAGCAAAAGAAGGAATGAGTAGATGGGAGTCAACTCATCAATAAACCTATTTTGCTTCGTAGCTCACAAATGACGAGGAGTAATTTAGTAATTATACGTAGTGGGAAGGATGTAATCGGTATATCTACTGATCCATAATGATCGGCCATCTTCATTTCCATAGGGCACGCTCTCCAATTCTGTAGAAGTGTGATTCTAGCTACTGCAGTACCATTGGGAAAGGTGGTAAGATGCATTCAATTTATCAGTCGATGCGAGGACCCAGGTAGGCACCACTTACGCAGTTACCGCCTTACAAATCATTACTCAAATGTGTGTCAATGAAGGAATGTTGATAATCATTGTTGTCCTTATTTTGCGGAATGTTTTTTGTTCTTCAGCAACTGAAGATGCACAACGGCGTTGGAACAAACAGAGCAAACAGACAAAGTACAAGCACATCTGGTGGGCTGTTGTGTTCGTTGCTCTTTCTTATCGCTGGCAGAAGAGGAGGGGTGTTAAGCAGCATCCACAAAAGCATTGCTGTTGGTGTAGTAGGGTCTAATTTGAATTCACCAATGCCTTGCCAATCCACTTCAACTGGACGAAATGGAAATCCGCGTGGATTCATTCAAAGTGTCGTAAGAGCCGCATCTATTCTGTCATTGACACTTGTGTCTTGGTTGTTTCAAAAACAGATTGAGGATGCATTGTTCAGCACGCACGCTACTGATAGTCCTTTCCACCTTGCCATGCAAGCGCGTTCAGTCACCGCTGTTTATTCAGAACATTAGCAGTTGCAGTAGGTGAGAGCACCCCAATGTGTTTGTCCTCAAGTGGCAGCAATTAACTTGTTCTTTTCAATGCAGTTAAGAGTTCTTTAGGTAACATGCTCAGATTCAAGCCATTTGCGCCATTGAGGATGGATGGAAAGTACTGCCATACAAACACACTTGTGGGCATGATCCAAGTAGAAATGGATAAGGTGGCTTGGACTTCACATTCTTGTGCATCAGCTTGACTAGTGGTAGCTTCCAGTCCGCACCTACAATCTGCATTCAGGTGCCGACTTCCAATTCTGATGGAGTTTGTCTTGCGATCCATTGAGGCATTTAAGTTACGTAGTGTTATCACATGCAAGAAGAAGGAAGGTCATGTTGAACTTTCCACACTCTTTCACAAGTTCCCTGAAGTGGCTTCTCCATTGCTAATAGGTGTCTCACAACGTTTGATTAATGGAATACAGCATGTAATGCAACCAGGTGGAAAGGTGTGTGGTCTGTATGAGATTGAGGAACACTTTCAATGATATATTCTGCTAATTATCTGATGGATTTGTGGAGCATGTATCGAATTGCCTAACGCTCAGTCAAATACACGATCTCCACTACCTGAATGCTCATCCCAAACTTACAAGACATGAACCACTTTATTCCCAAGAGACTCCTCTTGCTCTGTGTGTGTGTGTGCGAGAGGCAAATTGGCTGGCAGCTCCATGACGACTGCAGCAAATCTACTCAAGTTCACGACGCGAAGAAACACAGCATTCAGTGCTCACTATTCCAGTGTGAAACAAATCCCCTCGTGTCTTCTTAACTATTTTTGGTGTAAAAGGAAATCCTATCATCCGTGTAGAAATTCATGGTACAAATCGAATATAAAAACTTGCAAGGCAACTATGGAGGCAAAATCACCAAAGAATCATTGGTGCTACGGCGTCTCAAGCCTACTCTAATTTCTAATTAAGACCTATTAAAAGTGAGGACTGTTTACCATTTTATGTTCAGAAGGGTCTCACTCTCAATCCGCTTTCCAGAATGGGAGATAATATTTGCAGAGGCGCAAGAAGTGGAGGCAATCACTACATGCCCTCTCTCCCTTCCGATACCAGTTATATCCCTGCTTGCTTCTCTCACTCTCCCTCTCTCTACCTCAGAAACTAAGGGACGGGAGCGCTACCGCTTGGAATGAGGCACAAATGTGCTCCAATTGGCGCCAACTTACTGCCAGAATTTGTGTATATGGAACGACCCAAGCAGTCAGACACATAATTCGTCAAAGCTTAAATGCATTTTCTGCTAAATGAAACTGCTTTGACAAATATTTATAGACGATTAGTAGACAAGTGTACTTTTCGCATAGACGTAGAGCTCCTTAAAAATGAAAGCTTAACCTTGAGCTCAATTTGTTGACCATTGTAAGGCCAGCGTGACCTATGTGGTTGGAGTCATGTCACCGTTTCCCTTTCGATGTCAACTTGGTAGATTAGGGGTTTCGAAGGCAAGGCAGAGGAAAAGTGATTATCTTTTGTTCCTTTATCAGTGAAGGCGATTGTGTCGATGGGCTTAGGATAAAGTTGAACTGGTCTACTTAATGGAAGAAAGAGCTTTGTCTTCTTATCATTTACAGAGATCGACTCTCAAGTATGAGCAAGCCATTGGTCACATATTGTTCACCACTTTTACAAAAGAAGATTTCACACGAATGGCTTTGAAACTATCCAGAAGGATGAATGGTTGGCGGAACAGGACACCATCAACCTCAGAATCTTTTTTTTCAACAAGTAAAACAAGTCGTCTCCACGACATCATCGCTGTCGTGATGCAACACGTAGCAATTCAGCATAACCTGCCACACTTCCATTTCCCTTCTTTGAAACACAATTCTGGTGGCCTGTATTTCACTTAGCCCGTATTTTACACATGTATGGTATTTTAAACGAGGTCAGGCCATTATTGCTACTTCGGCATTCATTAAAACGACATCACCACATTTGGTGTGACCAACACCACCCACACTCCATCTCGTCTCTACCGCCAGGTGTTTCGAAACTCCTCCACTCCCCACAGCATTCACCCACCTCAAACCCTTTTGTGCTCAACTTTGAGGGCGCCATCATCTTCTCCTTAATCGAGATTCGATCTACCTCATTATTCTTCGGTTGCACATTGATAATGCATTTTACTAGCTGGATGTCTTGTGTGTTGTACACCCATCTAATTCCGATAACCGCTTCCAATAAACGTTGGAAAAGCACAAGTTGGTAATTGTGGATATGCATGTTTGGCACGTAAAACAGTGTATGCGTTTCGCCTTGACCTCATCTCATCTTGCATGTGAGAACACCGTGTACACGCAAGATAACATTCACGATAGCGATGCTAGTGCTGATACTGAAGAGGATTCCACTGAAAGTGCAAGCTTTCTCCCCTTTGTTAAAAATTGTTTTCCCAATTCTATCCGCTTTCATCAAAAGCGGAAAGTGGTGGTACACGAGTGGTGAAGGATGGGCTTAAGCCAATAGATGCCCCGTATGATGATGACGTCGTCGTAGTGCTCTCATGCTATTCTGCATCCCTCTTTATCACTCAGTTGTCAGTTTCCCCTCTCTATGTGATCTCTCTCAATGCCACATCTATAAATGCTGAATTGGAGGCCACTCCATGCAACTCTACCCAATTCGGTAAATTTTGTTTGGAAAGCTCGCTTCAACACGGCATTTCATTAAGAATTCTGCAAAATCATGCTACTTGTGGAGATGAGAGACTGACTCATGAAAAATTACACTACTGCAACATTTTTGTTGCCTTAAGACCCAATCAGTCTCCTTGCATCATGGTAATATTAACTATATTGCCTGGTACGAAGAAGATGCACACATAATTTGGTCGCTTGCATCTGCCAAGGTAAGCATAATTAAGGTCTGCATACCGCCGTGCATTTGTTAATCCCACGATAATGGAACATTGAACCAAATGTTATAGCCGCCTTATCTTCCCCGTTTTTGTGTCATTTTCGAGGATAGTGGTAAACACCGTTGGATCTAGCTGCAGACTGAAGAGGAGAAGAAATGCGAGAACTGCTCCAAAATGATTGGACGATGCATGCGTGTTCCATTGGATCCTCTCCATTATCAGCATGAGCATCGCTATGCTCGGATGCTCTCTTGCATGCATACGGTAGCCTCAACTGCTGGGTGGTAGGAGGTCGAGGTGAGCCGCGTCCACTGTTTTCTCACGGGTGGAAAGATGCAATCCCATTGGTGCAAGGATGTGCTTTTCGTACGCTTAATGAAAGGCCTTAACGGGGTGTATTGTCAGTGCCAATCGAAAAATGATAATGTGTGACAAAGAAGGAGATGGTGATGCTATCACTGCTCTCTCGCCACTATAGTGCTCGAATGATACGTTGAGGCTATTGTCGGTCAAAAATTTGTCGTTTATTGTTAACGTTTTGAAGAACAGGCAGTCTACATAAGTAGCCACCTAATTCCAAAATTTTTCTTTACAACATTCAAGTTCCATGTTATTATCCCACAACATAAGGGCAGTGGACTACTTCGCCATGTTAGCTAAACAGTACCTGGCACTAGTCTGCACTTGATAACTCTTTTGACAAATGTCGGTGAACCACATCTCTCGATGTGGCATTTGGACCATAATCGCTTGTGCTGGCCTATCTGTGTCCAGCGCTTCAATGACTTCGCTGAATTGCAAGAACTGCCATCCAACTTCCATTCCTGCCACGGTAGTAATATATAATGAGTTGGGCAGTAGTCCGTCGGCAGTGACTTCTCCTCTGCTAAAGAGCGCAGAATTTGACTTTTCCAATCTGGAAGTGGGCATTAACTCTGCTGTTATTGTGAGCATCCTATGGATTGCATCATCCGGGTCTTGCGAATCTCAGCTGAGGCTAGTGGAGTGAGAGGTCACAGGACCCCAATGGAAGGAGTTTAGCAAAAGATTTTCTCGTGGAATTGTCCCTTTTGCAAAATAGGATAAGGTAATCAGCTACAATGACTACTCAGTGGTGTTAATTACATTTGCCTAGATTGTTGTAGCCGACGAAAGCAAGCGAGTAACCGATGACTAGCGGTTTTCACCTTAGGCTTCCACTCCTCTACAACATGTGAGCATGATGAATTTGGAATGAATGAAAGGGAGCGCCCACAACGTGAATGCCGTACAAACCTATTCCGCATAATTTGAAGCTAAACGCCAAAAAGGTCAATGGTAGTTGGGACAAGGTATTACTCCTCTTAAACTAACTACTGCTGGGTTCCATACCAGCCATTCCATACCAGGGGAATATCAATGCAACCAACTAACCCTTCATGAATGCACATCCGCCTATTGATTTTTGAAGTATTAATTGCATAATTGATGCCTGCAGCAGTCCTTCAATCTCCCAATGTCCTGACCACATTTTCTCAGCATTCCTAACAGCAATACAATAATGAAGAACATACTTATTCATAATGAGCTAGGTTGGAGGTGGAAGTGATAGTTATGAGCAAGATACGAGGTGGCTTGTCGCCATGAAAGCAACCGATGATGATGGATTAGTGGACTTGCCGATCACGCCCTTCACACCATAATAATTACTAAATTACTTTAAGTAAGATGGGCGTTTTTGAGCCAAGTTTAGTAATGAGCGCTAGGTAGAGGCACACAGTGGTGAAGTCAAATAACGCTCCTGTGTAGAAAGAGCAGCCGATGCCTATTCTGATCAATGCCAATGAATACTACAATTAGATGTATGCGTTTTCAGTATATTTGCACGCATTATCTTGCCTTTGGCCGGTGTTCGAATATTTTTTCTGAAGACCAAAGATTTGCTTCCACCTATCTTTTTCATCGCAGTCACAACGTATGAGGACTTGGGCGTTAATCCATCAAGGGCGACTCCTCCTTCCCTAAAGAGCGCAAACGCTGACTTTGTGAATTTGGGGCCAGAGCCAACACTGCCCTTATTGTGAGGTTCCCATCGAGCGCATCCTTCAACGCTTCCGTGTCCCAGGCCAGTTGAATGGAGTTCGGAAGCAGAGAATACAAATTGAGTTGGTTTTGTAGTGATTGCTCTCCTGGTATTGTTCATTTAACAAAGTAAAGCACATATAACTCATCCAATATTACTAACCAGTGGTACTGATTGCATGATGGGTTCAAGATGAGCAAATACGTTATAATGGAACTGCTTCCAACCTGCTCCAAAGCAAAAGTTATCACTTAACAAATGCTGCTACATCCATTCCGACAAGATCCAAACACAGAGACACAACTTACAGATAGCCTCTTCGTAGTCCAAAGCCAAAACTGAAGTCATTAACAGGATGCGACACAATTGAGACGCCATATTCACACCACCAATGCTTTGCGCTTACATTTTATGCCATATTTATAATAACACCGCACACGCATATTGGCTTATTGGCTCTCCTCTCCTTGACCTACAAGGCAACTTCTACCCGATGAGGCATGCTGGACTACTTGAGTCCTCCCACATCCCACTCCTGGACTTGTTATCACAAAGTCGAACAGCGACCAAGGCTGAGAAATCGTGCAGTGAAGACTCACGTCACGCATCGCCCTTCGAGCTATTTAGGCGACAGCTATTGTGATAATGGGGGACGTTTGTGAACCGACAAAATTTGGATGAATTCTTGAACCCTTTATCGAGCCACCACCACGGTGTGTAGGATGCGACTACATTCATAACCTCGTTGTCCCGTTCTGTGAGGCTTTTCCATTGAGCGCAAGCAAATAGCACTCCTTTAGGCAGAGGCATCATGAAAACTGTTGTTTGGACGCGTAGGTGGACATAGTTCTAGCCATGTATGCAAGGGTACGTTGCCTCGCTAATGGCTAACGTAGTTCCCATCAACGTTGTCGTGAATTTAATGGTGAGACTAACAACGAGTGTGGATGTGAATTATAGCATTGTTGGCTGTTCCACGATGATGATTGATATGCATCTACGATGTCTTGCAGAAGTGGACCTCGTCCACTGTAAGCAACACAGTTGATGTCGACTTTGATAGCATTAGACCTTACTGTTCCGCGGTGCATCAACAAGCCTCGCAGTCCAAACTGTAGGGTGCATGGCGGCAAGCGATTCGCTGTCTATCCATCTGTAGCCGGACAGACACTGGAGTCATCATCCAAACGCGCCAGCCTACATCCAGTCGTAGCATTATTCTTCGGGAGTTCTACTTTGGAATGTCTTCAGCTAGGGTGACCCCCCTCCATTTCATGATGGTGAGGGAGGCAAAGGCGCTTTTAAAATTGAGACGTCGAAACTGCAAGACTGTAAGTGCGAGAGGAAAGAGTGCCATTGTACATGGACAAGTGCCCCACCTATCTGGCGCGATAGCCGCCTCTTCTCCTTGCACATTTCTAACGGAGGATAAAGCACTGGCGAATGGCAAATACGAAAATATTGTGGTATCGAAAATACCACCACCAACACATGGGAATTCAGCTATACCTGCTAAAGAACCTGTTCCTATTCTAGCAACACATTTTCGGTGGACTTCTCATCACTTGGTACACATTCTACTCATGCCTTGCACAACCCGCTTGCAATGGTAATCCAGACGATGTGAAGCCAGTCTTATCACGTCGGCAGTCATTGAAACGCGTCTAACATCTATGTTGTGATTAGGCCGTCCACACTCCATCTCGTCTCCGTCACCAGGATTTTAATTCTCTACTCTTAGCAATGCCCACTTTTCTTGAATTCTTCTCCACTCGTCTATGATAGCATCACCATCTCCTTCTTTATCACGACTCAAACTACCTCATTATTCTTTGGTCTGACACCGGCAATGCATTTCACTAGTTGGTTGCCTTGTGTGCTGCATACCATTCTGTTTTTGTTGAAACCTTTCATCAAACGTTGGAAAAGTACATGTTTGTACCCACGGTGTTGTACCTTTTCACCTCTAAGAAAACAGTGCATGCGGCTCACCTTGATTCCCTCACTTCTTGCATGCTAGAACACCAAGTACATGCAAGAGAGCATTCAGGCATAGTGATGCTCACGCTGGTAATGAAGTCGTTTCCAATGAAGGTGAATAGAAACTTAAAACCAACTTTTTAAATAAGGGAATGGTGGATGCGATTTTAACGGCGTCCACTTTATCATCCGCAGGAGCATAGGTATCGTGAATGCTTTCTTGAATGTGCATGAAGCACTAGAATTGAATAAGGGAGCAGGTTGATGTTTGACAATGCCTCGTAGACTTCTTCCTAAATAGATGGCACATGGTTCCTTTGAATTAATTTAAAGTGAACTAATAGCTGCACCACTTCTGCCATTCATTATTTTGCCACTGATGCTTCAAAATTAGGGATGAGGCACTGCTCAGAATGTGCGTTGTGGATAGCTCTTTCACGCATTTTGACGACATCCTACGCCAGTGCCACAGAGAATAGAATGTCTCCACTCACTCAGAGAAATTATTGTTCATAATTTAATCGCGAATTTCGCAGAATCGGGGAAGTGTTAGTCTAGACAGATGCAACCGACGCCAATGATTAGTTATCTTGTCTGAATAACACTTTCACGATTCTGCAAACTTGACGATTCCAGCCAAAACTCTAATACAAAAGCAACTCCCTTGGGACCCTGTGAGTTCTTACTTAAATCGTTTAAGTCGGAATCAACCAGAGGCCGATGAAGCAGTCAATAAGTAAATCAAAATGAAGGCAGGGTTGGCTTCTGAGCCCACATCCGAAAAGTCGGCATGTGTGCACATCAGTAAAGGCGAAGTCACTCTCGACGGACTGGTACCCAACTCATCATACACAGCAACTCTGACGGCAATACATAATGAAACCCCATTGACGGAATTCAGCAAAAGTATCCAAACAGGTTAGCTAGTGCATGTAATTATGCTGAAAAGACCACACTGAAGGGTAATACCTACCACACACACGGCAGTAGAGCCATCGACTGCCTAATCCATGCAAGAGCATTGCTTGGGTTCACCGCTGTGTGCCAATTCGTAGCACTCATTACTAAACACCTCGCGATTAAGAGATATTCATGGTCAACGTGATATACTTGGCAGAATGTTTTGCTTTCACAGGTCATGAGGAAGGAAGTGTCGTAAAGACTGGGGATCTGGTATAGCTTCCGCAATGGCTGGTGTCCTATTCTTTTGCATGGCAGTAGTCCTTGCTTGAATGCTTGCTCAAGTCAATGCCAAATTTCCATTCGTTCATCTTCATCCAATACCACGACGCACAACTTGCGTGTTTCCATCACTTCTTTCTCCCTTGCAGGCATCCACTAGATTGCGGTATGCCCTAGCGCCTATTCATTATTGCTTCATTAATATTACTTTAACATCTCGCAGTGGATAACCCTTCAATGACGAATACACGACTTCGACATGTTTATTTACAGTGAAATGGAATAAAATGCGAAGGCATTGTCTCCTCTGGTGCGAATTGGGCGATATCATTAATAGCATCAAATCAAGCTTAAATTTATAATAAAGTCCCCTTTTTTTTACAAACTAGCGCTGCCCGTTTATTTCCATTTCACAGACTCATCATTTAAAATGCAATGAAGTGTGGCTAGTGGGTGGTACAGTGCAATGCGAGCAGTTTGACCACTAATTTAAAAAATAAGTTAAATGCTTTTGATTATTACTGTGTTATTTACTTGGCAGCAACTTTGTGCCTCATTTTTCACCCCAAGGAGAACTCTTAGCACCATTAGGCGGCGGCGTTCTCGTTCTGAGTATTCGATGTCGAGGGTGGGAAAGAGAGACACAAGTAGAGCCGTAACCGGCTTCAGAAATGGGAGAAGGACCATGCAATGATTGGTTCTCCTTCACAAGCCTTTTCAGATCTCATCTGTTATCTTGCCAATGGTGTTGACAAAGAGGCCCTGCTGAATGCCACAAAGTAAACACTCATCAATTTTGAGGGGTCCAAATTCGAACTCGAAGGAGACGTGAAACGTCACAGCACAAATGAGTTTTCGGTGGTTTTACCTTCTCATTTGGCTCACACAATCTTTTCTTTCAAAACACACTTTGTACGCTAACCGTCTACACAAACGGTGAAGAGGAGGTCAGGGATTTTCGTGCAACGCAGAGGAGAAGATAAATGCTGTGCAGGTTTGAATGGCTTTACCTTGCTTACCTGCGCCTCTTAACGGGAGAACAGGAAAGTCCTTGTGAATACCAAAAGCTCAAACAACACACATGCTAAGTCAGTGAAACTGCGTTCAACATCGCTGTGCAAGCTTGAATATTTTATAACTAATTCACACTTCATTCCTCTGATCTGACTTTCTTTTCTTGCCTCTAGCAGGATGGAAGTGGACAAAGGTTTCGTCTTTAAGGAATAAGAGGAAATAGATGCCACGCGAGACCAGGTGTAGCGAACTAGCCCACTGATTGCAACCTGTAGTTGTAAAAGTTGGCAAGAAGGGGGCAGGGTCGCATGCCAATGCGAACTGTGGCCTTCCTTTGTACTGAAAAGTTCAAATTCATCTCAGAAGCAGTGAACTCAAAAGCTGAAAGTGAAGTCACTTGCAGATTCTGGTTTCTCTATCATATAATGGGTGGTTGATGTAAGGGATGAAGTCAGGCATTCGAATGGTGATGTGGAGGCTTGCAGTGTGCCGAGTAGTAGGGATGGTTTGATTTCGTTTCTTTTTCCACTCCTCGTCCTCTTCAGGGAACGAAAGCTTCCAGCGCGTCACGTTGATGGCATTAACAGGCCTATTCACACTTGCAAGGAATGTTTAACCAATCGCGGATTGCAAAAGTGCTATGAGGGTCTAAGCGTATAAAATGTGCCTTCTCAGATGTATGCTGTCAGTGCGCACCGTTTGTCTGTTTTCAATGCCGCTATCATTAAGACCGAGCAGCATGTAATCCTCGGAAAATGCAGTAAGACTTACTCACACACACAGACACACACCTTTTGGAATGTTTTATTAATGGCGCCGTAGATCTGTGTGGCAAATCTTGCTAAAAGAAGCTTAGCTAATCCTGATTAGACCCACTCTTCGTGGTCCGTGAGGCCATGGAGTGTCCTAAATAGAGGTGTCAAAGAAGGCTACAGTCAGTTTGTCAATCCGGTGTGCAATTGTAAAAGGGCTTCAAAGGCCATCGGGTCCACACCATGCACAAAGTGTGTTCAAAACTCATGCGAGAAGCAAGTCAATAAGGAAAACGTAGGTTTTTAATTAAAAAACGCAAACTGATTACCAATTCCTGGTGCATACAGTGCAAGGTAATGTTTGAAATGGCGGGTGGGGCGAATAGCCTATCACCATTTGCCAATATGTGCTTAAATTGTGGGGATTCAGCGCCCAAGCCTTCTCCTTGAGGCGTAACTAGTCATTAGCTTGGGAGAATCAACCTTAGACTTTAAGCGATTTTAATCTG
Organism: Taenia saginata; assembly: GCA_001693075.2. Taxonomy (NCBI): domain Eukaryota; kingdom Metazoa; phylum Platyhelminthes; class Cestoda; order Cyclophyllidea; family Taeniidae; genus Taenia; species Taenia saginata. The sequence goes on along the minus strand of LWMK02000073.1, from coordinate 196,187 downwards.
TGAGGCTAATTTTGATCACCGTCTTGTGGCCTGTATTAATTGGAACAATTCCAACTCATTTTACCGCATAGGGGAGAACACTATCTCAGCCTGTTCCATTCAATCATAAATAAGTTTGCCGAGTTCATTCATTTTCCATCAAGAGCTGCCAAACTAATATTAATTAAGCACGAATGAATAGAAAGTGAGGGATACCCAGCACCATGAGTGCCTGCAAGGCAGAAAGAGGTGGTGTGAACAAGCAAGTGTTGGGTTGTGTTATTGGATAAAGGTAGATGATTTGGAAATGTGCATTGGCCGACGCGAGCGTTCAAGCAAGGACTAGTGCCATGCAAGTGAAGAGGAGTCCATCAATTGTGGAGGTTACACCAGATCCACCAGTCGTCACGACTATTACTTCCTTATGGCCTGTGTAGACAAAGCATTCTGGTAATTGTGTCATGCAGGGCATGCACGTCACTCGACAATGAAGTGTTTAGTAATGAGCACTCAAAATGGGCGCCCAGTAATAAACACAAACAATGCGATTGTGTAAGAAATGCAGTCGATGCCTCTTCAGACAAATACAGGTGAATAATATCCATCGACGTAACATTGAGAGCATAGTCTCGTGGACTAGCTTACCAGTGTCCAGTGTACGAATATCTCTGCTGAAATTGAGGAATTGCCGTCCATCTTGCAATACTATCACAGTCGCAATATACAGTGAGTCCGGCGTCAGTCCGTCAACAGTGACTTCTCCCATGCCGTTGCGTGCCGACTCCGACTCCTCCACTCTGGGGTTAGTAGCCAGCTCTGCTGTCAGTGAGATTATTGCATTGAATGTGCCTATCGGGTCTGGCTGATCCCAACTTAGGCGGATGGACTGATTAGTCACAGGACCCCAATGGGAGTAGTTGTGTAGAGGATCTGTGCCTGCAATTGCACATTTAACCAAATAGAAGTAGTTTTTACTTCGCCACGAAACGGCGCTATAGTGAGTTTAAAGTGAGTGGAGGGGACTATTAACATTATACCTCCAGAAAAATGTCTCTCCTACAGAATGAGGTGGGAGTGGGGGTTGAAATGGTATTAATTAACAAGATGCAGGGCTGTACGCCAAGATGGAGATGACCGATAATGATGAATTAGTGGACATGTCGAGTACACTCCCCACTCATAAAAATGAATTAATTACTCCTTGCAATTGTGCTTCACAGAGAAAACGCTTAGCAATGAGTGCTAAGTATTTGCACACAGTAGTGAACTCAAGCAATACCTTCGTGTAAGAAAGGCAGTCACTGTTCATTTTGATAAATGCCAATGAATAGCATCATCCGGTGTAACAATTAACTCCACATTCATACGTTCAAGCTTACCGTTGGTCGGTGTATGAATGGTGTTGCTCAATACTAGAGTTGTGTTTTCGCCTATATTTGCCATCGCAGTCACAATGTATGAGGTATTGGGCGTCAGTCCATCAAGACTAACACCTCCATCGCTAAGTCTTGCATATGCCATTATTGTGTTATTGGGGCTAGAAGTCAGCACTGCCGTCATTGTGAGAATTTCACGGTCCACATCATAAAACACATTCCAATTCCATCTCAGTTCAATGGAGGTAGAAAGTACAGGACCCCAAACGAAGAAGCCACGTAGTGGTCGCTATCCTACCATTGCCCCTGTAAAGAAATGCAAAAGTGCTAATCAGCCTAAATGGTTATCCACTGGTACCTATCACATTTGTCTACGAGCTGAGAGCATGATGCCTTCAAAATGAATGAATGCACTACACTGCAACTGCTGTAGTACTGCATTAAAGCAAAATTTGTAACCGAACAAATGCTCTAATGCCCATGTTAATAAGATCCACAAGTGTATGCAAAAGTTATGAGATGCTACTTTTTGGTTCCCCACCAAAATTGAAGTGAGCGATAGAATCAGGTCAATCGAAACGACACCTTCACTCCGCCAATTTTTTCCCATCCAAAACACAGGACTTATTTATAGGAATGTTGCACACACTTAATAGCCTATGAGTCCTCCTCTTCTTGAAATATAGGGCCACTCCCACACGATGTGATGCGTTGAACTGTGTGGGCCCTGCCACATCCAACTCCCACACTTGTTACCACATGGGAGAAGGGCGACCAAATTGGAGAAGACATGCAGTGAACACCCACGTCACGCAATTGAGAACTGACAATATCATGGACGTATTATTGCACTGTTGGTGAAGTCACAACAACGAGTGTAGGATACGACTACAATTATGGCTTTGTTACCCATTGAGGGCAACAAAATACGTGGTTTTAATGAAGGGCGACAGTCAGTCTATTTGCAGTCAGGCAGACACTAATAAATCAATCAAAAGTTCTAACTGACATCGTAGAATTTGCATGTAGAGGGTCTACATTAAAATTTCTTGAGCCAGAGTTACCCTACTCCGTTTTGAGATGATGGGGAGGCAAAGACGCTTGTCAAATTGACACGTTGTAGGTACAAGAGGGTGAGTGTGAGAGGGAGGAGGGACAATGTACATGGACAAGCACCCTACCTGTGTGGTGCCATGGTCTGCTCTCTTCCTTGCACACTGCTATCAGAAGAGGAAGCAGTATTGAATGACAATCCAGCAAAGCCTTCTATACAACTGTTTCTCCTTTTTTGGCATCAAGGGTCTAGACGACTACATTGCGTTTAGACCACATTTTGTGCATGCTTTGCGCAATTTTTCTGTCATGGTGATCCGGACGAGGTGAAGCTGGTGTAGTCGCATTGGCATTTGCAGAAAAGAGACCATCACACTTGGTGTGATCAACGACGCCCACACTCCATCTCGTCTCCAACGACAGGTGTGTTGAAACTCCTCCGCTTGCAACAGCATTCATCCAACCCGAACGGTTTGTTCTCAACATTGATAGCTTCACCGACTTTGTATTTATCACGACAGAAACTCTCACTCAAACTATCCACACCTTGTATGCACAAGCACATACATTTTCAACTCTTGCTGGAAGGTATTAGCAGAGTCGGGCTGACGTATAGCACACAAGGCAACCAAATGTTGAGATACGTTGTCACTATTAGACCAAATAATAGGAGGGTAGTCTAAGTCGTGATATGGAAGTAGACAGTATTTCTCTCCAAGTAGAACAGAAAAGAGTTCAAGGTGGGTGGTTGGGTGGGTGTTGTAGGTAATTATAAAACACGTAGTGATAGAGACGAGGTGGAGTGTGGGCGGCATTGATCGCACCAATTATGATGGTCTTATTTCTGTGAAAGCCAACGTGGCTGCACCCCGTATCTCAATCTCATATTACCAGCATTCCTAATGGTGCTACGGCACTGAAAAGCGCACTTCTGCGTAAATAGAGAGCCTGTCACACCGAATTGAAGATAAAAGACGAGAGTTCGGTGTCCGCATTAAATACACCCTTCACATTACTAAAACGACTAAATTTCTCTCTGAAAATTGAGCCATGAAGCAAAACGGGGATGTTAATGGGGTAACTCCCATTTACTCATTCCTCCCTTTACTATAACGCCACAAAATGCATGCCTGTTAGTAATTAGGTAGAGTGAGCAGGTGATAGCCTACCTAGTGCTGGCACTTTCCGCCATCTAGCTTTACACGATTTCAACCCATTTCATCGCGGGGGAGATAAGGCCTTCACAGTCTGTTCCACTCAACCACAAATAAATGTACAAACAGCGTTTATTTGTCATTCAGTGGTTATCCATCAAGAGGTGTCAAACCAATATTTGTTGAGCTAGAATGAGTAGGGAGTGGGGCATTCCCGACACCATGAGTGCGTGCAAAGTAGAAGGAGGTTGTGCAGACAAGCAAGGCATGGTTCGTGAAATTGCATCAAGATAGATGGTTTGGAAATGAACGTTGACCGACACGAGTGTTCACGCAAGGGCTAGCGCCATGCAAGTGAAAAGGAGTCCAAGTATTGCGGCGGCTATGCCAGATCCACTAGTCGTCACGACTGTTACTTCCTTATGGCCTGCGTAGACAAAACATTCTGGTAATTGTGTCATGTAAGGCATGCACGTCAGTTGACAATGAAGTGTTTAGTAATGAGCACCCAAAATGGGCGCCCAGTGGTAAAGGCAAACAGTGCGATTGTGCAAGAAATGCAGTGGATGCCTCTTCGGACAAATGTCGGAGAATAACAAACCGCGATGTGACATTGAGAGCATGATCACGTAAACTAGCTTACCAGTCTTGAGTGTCCAAATGTCTCTGGTGGAATTGAAGGTTTGCTGTCCATCTTCAAATAACATCACAGTCGCAATATATAGTGTGTCAGGCATCAGTCCATCAACAGTGACCTCTCCCACATCGACTCGCGCAGACTCCGATCTTTCCACTCTGGGGTTAGAAGCCATCTCTGCCGTCAGTGTGACTATCGTATTGTATGTGTCCTCCGGGTCTAGCTGATCCCACCTTATTCGAATGGATTGATTAGTCACAGGACCCCAATGGAAGAAGTTTTTTGTAAAATTTGAGTCTGCAATTGTATAAATTGCAAAACAGGATCAGTGTTAATCAGCCGAGGTGACTGCTCAGTGGTGTTTCCTACATTTGCCTACACTGTTGCAACTGATGCAGTGTGAGGCCACTACTTCTCCACGAAACCAGACTCTGGTGAGTTCAAGGTGAGTGAAAGGAACTATTCACATAATGCTTTCTGAACAATGCCTCTTCTGATTACTTTGTAAGCAGACCACACTTTCACAGAATGTGGTGGGTGTGGGAGTGAAAATGTTGTTTGTTAAGAAGATGCAAGTCTGCATGCCAAGATGAGGGTGACCGATGATGATGGATTAGTGGACATGTCGACCACACACTCAGACCTATGAGAATGACCAAACTGCTCCTTGCAATTGCGCGTTACAGAGAAAACGCTTAGCATTGAGTGCTAGGTATTGGCACACAGTGGTGAAGTCAAAGAATACATTTGTGTAAGAAGGGCAGTCGCTATATCTTCTGATAAGTGCCAATGAATAGCATAATGCAGCGTAGTATTTAACTATAAATTTATAAGCATTAGCTTACCGTTGATCGGTGTATGAAAAGTTTTGCTTAATACCAGAATTGTGTTTCCACTTATATTTGCCGTCGCAGTCACAAGGTATGAGGTATTGGGTGTCAGTCTTTCAAGAGTGACTCTTCCGCTGCCGAGCTTCGAGCGTGCTGTCATTGTGTTATTGCGTTCAGAAGTCGGCGCTGCCGTTAATGTGAGAAATTTATCCGCGTCCTCATTAAATGCATGCTTGTTCCAACTTAGGCTAATTTTCGTAGAATACGGCGGGCCCCAATGAAACAGGCTGCGTAGTGGTTGCTCTCTTACCACTGTCCCTTTAAATGAATGCAAAGTGCTAATCAGCCCAAAACAGTTATCCAGTGGTGCCAATTACATTTATCAACGACCTGATAGTACATTGTTTTCAAAATAAGGGAATGCACCACATTGCAATTGCTTATTGCCTGCATTGAAGCTGAATTGAGAAATGAGTAAAACAATCTAACTCCCATGTTGTCAAGATTCAAAAGTAAAAGTAGAACTTACGGGATGTTGCCTTGTGGTTGCCAGCCAAAATTAAAGTTAGCAATATAATCAAGCACATTTGAGACGCCATCTACACACCACCAATGTTTTCCATTCACAACTCATGGCGTATTTATATGAATGCTGCACACGCATGTCAGCCTATGGGCTACAAGGACACTCTTACGCGATGTGACGTGAAGATGAAAGTGAAGGGACGACCAAATTGGAGAAAACATGCAGAGAAGACTCACGACGCACATTGACTTCTGGGCTAGTTTTGCGACATTATCATGGTCGTATTCTTGCACTGTTGGCGAAGTCACGAAGAACGAGTGTAGGATGTGACTACAGTAATGGCTTCGTTTTCCCGTTCTGTGAGACTCTCCCATTGAGGGCAAGCAAATCACGTGGTTTTTAGGAGAGGCGGCAGTTAGCCTATTTGTAGTAAGGCAAGGGCTGGACAAAATTAATTAAAAGCAATAGCTGAAATCGTGGCATTTGCAGTTAGATGGACTACTTGGGAATTTCTTGAGTCAGAGTGACACTACGCCATTTGGAGATGGTGAGGGAGGCAAAGACGCTTATCAAATTGACACGTAGGCGGAGTGACATTGTGCATGGACAAACACCCCACCTGTGTGGTGAGATGGTCCCCTCCCCTCCTTGCGCACCGCTAAGGGAGGGAGAAGTAGTATTGAGTGGCACCAACAGAAATGTCGTGGTATCTGACACACAAATGTAAATGCTACACATGACTATCCACGAACCTGGTCGACTACATGTCGCTCAGACCACATTTATGCATGCTTTGCGCAATCCGTCTGCCATGGCAATCCAGAGGAGGCGAAGCTGGTGTAGCCACGTCGGCATTCACAGAGGCAAGACCATCACGCCTGGTGTGATCAACGCCGCCCACACTCCATCCCCTCACCATCACCAGGTGAGTTGAAACTCGCCTACTCACAACAACGTTTACCCTTCTCGAACGCTTTGTGCTCAACACTGGTAGTACCACCATCTCCATCTTTATCACGCCGCAAACCATCTCATCATTCCTTTGTCTGATGGCGATAATATATTCTTTTATCTGATTGTCTTGTTTGCTGTAGACTGATGTGGCTTCGATTAAGCCTTTTAGTAAACGTTGGAATAGCACATGCTTGTACCCACGAGGTCGTATTGTTTCACCTGTGAGACTAATATTCATGAGCTCTATGAGTTAAAGCTAAAGTGCACAATATGTTCTCTCATGCAAAAAGGGAGGAAGTGAAATGGAGCCGCACACACTGTTTGCTTACGGGTGAAAGATACGACCTCGTATACACAAACACTTACTTTAGTAACATTTGTTGAGAGGTTTCATCAGAGTCAGGTTGGCTTAAAGCACACAAGTCAACGAAATATTGGAATGGGTTTTCAGTGTTAGACCAAGGAATAGGTAGGTGGTTTGAGTCGTGATAGAGAGGTAGATGGTGTTATAGGGAGTGGGAATTATAGAATGCATGGCGACAGAGACGATATGTAGTGTGGGCAGCTTTGATCACACCAAGTGTGATGGTCTCGTTTCTGTGAATGTCTTTAGATCTCCTCCCATTGCATCATTTTTACTTGCAATTTGGCGATGGATGGTTCTAAGTTGTTCATTAGTTCATGGTTTTCTACCCTTGTTTTCGTCTTTAGGTTAACCTCTATCAATGCGCGTCAGGCAGGGTTCTAATTGGTGCATGCTCGCACAATGCCTTATCAAACGATTTGGTGCACAGCCTCCAATTCTCAAAGCCATCTTACTGACACAACGGTCGTTACTGCTGAGCTCGAGAGTGGAAACTTTAACGTAGCAGATATATTGAATAAGGAGAGGGAGGCAGCCTGCTTGGTCACCACAAAACCATGTCTAGATATTTCTCGTGACGTGCTTGGAAGCACACACGACATTTGGGTGGTCATAAGTAAGCACCATGGTGGACTTGTCGGTCTTATGGACTGTAGAAGGAATGAGGCCCTACAAAGCTGACGGCGGTTGCAGCACAAGGAAGTGGTGGTGAACAATCCTCTCTGCAACTCGTTCTTTGACTGCAAAAATGCAGCAAGAGACATTAAGATAGACAAGGTAACTTAAACACTATTCATTGCTCTGCAAATGGTCGGACGGCAGTCTGTAGCCACTGGGGCCAAACTCATCAGCTAAGAGGTCTACTTTGTATGCTAATTATAGCTGGGCAGCTTTTGTTGTCTTCCAACAGCACAAATGGAAATATTTTGGAAGCGGAACCACCACTATCAAGATGCAATGCGCAAAAGCCCAGCAAAGCCTGTCCCAATTTCAAATATCCACTTCCAGCAAAGCAAATCTTGTGGTCTACATTGCCCATAGGCCACATCTCCCGAATGCCAGCGCAACCCCTCTGCCATGGTGATGCAGATGAGGTCGAGCAAGTGTCGCTACACTAGTGGTCGCCGAAACGCTTCCTACTTCTTTGTTGTGGCCAACATCGCTCACCCATTCTCGTCTCCATTGACGGGTGGTTTATAACTCCTCCTTCGCCATTGACACTCACCCAAATTGGACCGTCTGCGCTCAACCTTGAAAGCATCACCACCTCCTTCTCCACCACGCCCAGCATCATCGCATTATCTTTTGGTTTAGCACTGACAGAGCATCTCGTTAAACCCTTTCAATAAACGTTGGAAAAGCACATGTTTGTACAAACGGGGTCGCATCATTCACCTGTACGCAAACAGTGCATGCATCTCAGATTGACCTCGTCCCTTCTTGCGTGTGAGAACACTGTGTAGAGAAGAGAGAGTATCCAAGCATGGCAATGCGCATTTAATGGAATGCTCTTCACTATCAGCATGAGCACCACTATGCTGGAACGCTCTCTTGTATGTACACGGTGTTGTCGCGAGCCAGAAGAAGGAAGGTCAATGTGAGCCGCATGCACTGTTTTCTTACAGGTGAAGAGGTACCACACCATGGTGACCAATGTGTACTTTCCACCACGTCGCAATGAGCAGAAGTGGCCTGGTAGGTCAGCAACAGGCGAGCCCATAGGGCTGATATGCGTGTGCAGCACTCGTTGAAATGCATCACGGGTTGTGACTGCAAAGCATTGGTGGTGTGGACATGGTGATTCAAGTGTGTCTCCTTCTGCTGACGGTTTCAGTTTTGGCTGGAAGCAGCGAAACAGCAGTCAGTAAGTGCAATTCACATTCGAATCTCACTGGCACGAGTTTAAAACCATTTGCTGAATCACAACATTTGATTCGATGCAGGCTATAGGCGGTCCCTTTCTAGTGCATCCAATCACTTTGCAGCCATCATGCTGGCATGTAGGAGAGATGGAAGCCTTCCCCTAATAACCAACCACTATTTATATATTCACCTCGTTTCGATGGTTACTGCGATTCCGGCAGCTGCAATTGGCAGCACTGAGTTGGTATTGTGTCCCACTAACACTTGCCTTATTTTGTTAAAGGAAGAACGCCAAGAGCGAGTTCACTGCAAAGATACTTCAAGTGGGGTCTAGTGACTCCTCATTCCATCCACCTAAGTTGGAGTGGTTACAATGGAGGCAGTGTAGGCTGCTGACCCCACAATCGCCAATTTAGCATCTGCGTACGTGAAAGAAGGAGAAGCCACTCTTACAGGACTGACGCCCAACTCATTGTACGATGTGACTGTGACAACAGGCTATAAAGGGTACACATTTATAAACTTGAGCAGCAGTATTCAAACACCGACTGCCGGTAAGCTAGTGTCTGTTGTTATGCTGCAACTGCTACTCTGAAGCATGTTATTCACCAACGCTTATGGGAGGAGGCATCCACTGCCTTTCCTACACAGCAGCGTTGTTCGAGTACAGCACTAGGCGTCTAGTATTAGCGTTCACTTCTTAATCCTCCATGTTTGAGGGATGTGTATGCTTTGCATGAGATGATTGGCAGAATGTGTTGTTTGCACAGCCCATGAGGAAGTGACGGTCGTAATGACTAGCGGATGTGGCATGACCTGTNCCAAGAGCGAGTTCACTGCAAAGATACTTCAAGTGGGGTCTAGTGACTCCTCATTCCATCCACCTAAGTTGGAGTGGTTACAATGGAGGCAGTGTAGGCTGCTGACCCCACAATCGCCAATTTAGCATCTGCGTACGTGAAAGAAGGAGAAGCCACTCTTACAGGACTGACGCCCAACTCATTGTACGATGTGACTGTGACAACAGGCTATAAAGGGTACACATTTATAAACTTGAGCAGCAGTATTCAAACACCGACTGCCGGTAAGCTAGTGTCTGTTGTTATGCTGCAACTGCTACTCTGAAGCATGTTATTCACCAACGCTTATGGGAGGAGGCATCCACTGCCTTTCCTACACAGCAGCGTTGTTCGAGTACAGCACTAGGCGTCTAGTATTAGCGTTCACTTCTTAATCCTCCATGTTTGAGGGATGTGTATGCTTTGCATGAGATGATTGGCAGAATGTGTTGTTTGCACAGCCCATGAGGAAGTGACGGTCGTAATGACTAGCGGATGTGGCATGACCTGTGCAATCACTGGCGTCCTCGTCACTTGCATGGCGCTAGCCCTTGACTGAGCGCTTGCTTCGGTCAATGCCAGTTTGCAAAACACCCATCTCCGTCCTATGCCACGACCCATATCTCGCGTGTTTCCACCGCCTCCTTCCACCTTGCAGGCATCCATGGTGTCGGGAATCCCTCACTCCCTATTCATTCCTGCTTAAATAACATTAGTTTAACATCTCATGGTGGATGAGCCTTGAGTGATAAATATATGACTATAGCGTGTCAATTTCTTGTTTGGTGGAACAGGTTGGGAAGGCGCTCTCTCGATTGCGGTGAAATGTGACAAAATCACTAGAAGTGAAATGTACAAATTGCAGGCACCTTCACATTAGCCGCACAAACTAGACTTCATTTTCACATAAGTTTTGTTCATGAATCGAATAGCATATTGCAGTGATTAACCCACTTACAAAATTCCCTACCTGTCTCTCATGCGCGCATCATCAGCTTCTCTCTTTCCAACATGCAGAAAATCTTCATCCTCTTTTTATCTGTTAGCAGGTAGAGAAGGAAGCCGTAATGTTGGGTCAGAGATTTAAAGGCCAGATTTGTTCTGATGTAGTCGATATTCGCGCAGCTATGCTGAAGGCCTCTTTTCTGAATTAGTAAGCAAGCTGTGAGTTCAACTGTCGCTCACCCCCACCACTCTCACCGTTTGGGATTTGGGCACTCACGAGTGCCCTCCTGTCAATTCTGCAGCCATGACAGTAGCAAATTCGATGGAGACTCAATGAAGAACAGCACCCACTTGCGTGGACTCCTCCCAATTTGAAGCCCATTGGTAGCCACACCCGTGTAGCCAGTGTCCACGGCGGTTGTATCAGGAAGGGAATACCACCGCCTAGCTGCGGCCATGACCTCTCGGAGCATTCGACGGATCGCTAGGAATCCTGAGAATAAGTCACAATTTGCTTGGATTACTGGCACTTTTCTGCCAGAATTTATTCTATTACTTCTTTCTACGATCTGGGAGACCAAAAGTTGTACCAACTGAATGGTGGCCTTCAGCTTGTACAAAACTTGAACACCTAGGTTCAGCAAAAGCATTTCTAAGCAGATCTCTAAGAGGAGTTTAAAATATGCGCAAATAACAGCTTGGACCGTCTACTGTAGAAAACGTAACACGTTAAATGTAGCAAACACCAAACTAATTCTCTAAAAATGACGGAGTGATCAGCCCAAATTTCATTGTGGGCATTTCCTAATAGTGGGTGAGCAAAGCATTTGTGTTTTGTGGGGAAGTAAGACCGAAGGCAAATTTGAGCCACATGTGGCGCTTGTTTTGCTGAGTAAGAAAAGTGGTAAGCATTAGGCTTCCGTAGCCTTGCAACACCAAATTAGACTTGACTTCATGCTGCAGAAGTACTTGAGCCACGTGTTTTAAGCTTGGGAGCATCTCAAACCTCTAAGCAATCAGTTTGGTGAAGTAAATGGTTTGTGCTAGCGCTGCTAACTAGTTTCTTTTGAACACCATTTTTATCGGGCACGTACTGTGAGCTAAAGCAGCCAAACATTGTGGGAAGAGGGTTCTCCTACTTGAAGAGATTGAGTAGAACGTTAAATTTTGGACCTTGAAGTGATGAGTTTAACCTTGGCAGGCGGCTGGCAGCAGGTTAATGGAAAGAGAAGGCACTTTTTGTGTGCACACCTGCTTGAATCACTTTTGTAGCCAAAAGGGGGTCGTTTGGGTGATTGGTGGCCCTTATTAACATTATTTGCGGTAACGTTTTGAGTCATATTGCTGTCTGTCCTCCAGGGACAAACGGAGGACAAGTATTCTGTTTGCTTGAATCATATCGCGGGTAGTGTAGTAGCAAAAATCCTGGCAAACAAATCATCACTCCTCCACCTTCGTGTAAACTCCGGAAAAGCCTGCACCCTATAATCAGATGCAAAGCTTAATTCTCTAAACACTCTTTTTGTTAGGAGATATAGGCGGACAAGTTAACGTCATCCACTCCCGCACAGCATTCAATCCTCTCCTTCGCATTGCACCACAAATCCTTTGACCTCCTCCCTACTGTTTTTGGCATAGAATAAAATCTAATAACCTGGGCAGAGACTCAAAGTACAAAGTGTGGTTGGGATGTTGGCAAGACGAAAGGCAACTAAGAAGGCAAACCACTGAAGAATCGTTTGTGCTGCGGCGTCTCAAGCCTCGTCTCTGTGCCAAATAAGGTCTTTCAACACAGGAGATTGTTTACCACTTGATGATTTGAGGGGCCTCTCTGTTAATCCTATTGCCACAGTGGGAGATAAGATGAGCAGAGGCGCAAGAAGGAAGACCACTTGCTGCATTGTTTCTCTCTTTTTCAAGGCTAGTTACAGCTCTGCTCGCGTAACTCTCTCCCCTTACCTCGTAAACTTTAGAACGGGAACGCTATCGCTTGGGGGTGGTACATGGCCTACTGGAGTAGCCAGTAGCCTGTTTGCACCATGACTACAAGTGCGTTTTTATGGCAGAACTTTTCATTCCATCCTAAACAGCACAAATGGTTTAGGTCCGAATGTGTTGACTCACCAACTCTGGACTGGAGCAGAACGAACAAGTTAATTGCTGCCTGTTGAGGGCAACCATGTTGATGTTTCCTTAACTTCTATTACCAATGTCTTGAAGACAGTGGAAACTCTAGGCGCTTGCATGGGCAGGTGAAAGGGGCTATCGGCCACTTGTTTGCTGAACAGTGCCTCTCTCACAATTGTTTTGGTAAAACAATGATATAATGGTCAGTGACAGAGAATACACGGTTGCTACCTACTTAAATTAAATTCACGCAGCTTCCTGTGCCGTCTAGCCCAAGTTGCATTTATAAGGCATTGTAGAACATGACTTAAGTTCTCCTTCTATTTGCATCATCTGGCTCTAATCTGAAGCTTGCTATGAATGCCAGTGTGCATTTTCAACTGCAGAAGTCCAGAGAAATTCAAAAAAGAAAGGGAAACATAGAGCATTCAACCAACCCTCAGCTGACACACGTTTGACAAATGATTTTTGGGGTGATAATTGCATAAGTGGTGCTTACCTCAGTCCCCCATCGCCTCATATCTTGATTGCATCTTACCAGCTTTCTCATTGGTACTACGGTAGTAGGCACCACACTTCTACAGAGTTGGAGAGCGTACCACACTGAGGTGGCGATGACTGATGATGACGGATTAGTAAATGTACCCATCAGAGCCCCCCACATCAATTGAATCAATAAATTACTTTTCGCCAATTTTGAACCGTTTAGCAAAGCAAAAATGTTACTAGGATGACTTCCATCTATTCATTTCTTATTGTTCTGAATCAACCACAAATTTCATGTTTTTTAGTGATTTGGTATGGTAAGTAGGTGTTAGCTCAACTTGTGAGAATTATGAGACTGCCAAATTATTCACCCATTTCACTTGCAATAATTTTACCCCATTTTACCCAAGATCGAAAAAGCTTCTCCAGTCTGTTCCATCAAACCACAAATAAATGTTCCAAGTTCGTGTGTTTGTCATGTGGGGTTACCATCATGAGATGGTAAATTACTGTTAAATAAGCAGGAACGTATAGGGAGCGGGACATGGCCGATACCGTGGATGCCTGCAAGGCAGGAAGAGGTGGTGGAAACACGCAGGTTATGGGCCGTGATATTAGACAAAGATGGATGATTGGGAAACCGGTATTGACCTGCGCGAGCGCTTAAGTAGGAACTACTTCCATGCAGGTGAAGAGGAGCTCAGAGATTGTAGAGTTATGCCAAATCCACTAGTCGTTGCAACATTTCCTTTCTCAAGATATTACGCCAATTATGTCACGCAAGGCATGCACGTCCCTCAACCTTTGGGAGCATAGTAATGAGCACTGAGAATAGGCGCCTAGTGGTTACCTCAGACAATGCTCTTGTGTAAGAAATGCCTCCTCTAATGAATGCCGGGGAATAATATCATTCTCTGTGGCAATTGGGGCATAATCATCCATACTAGCTCACCTTTTTCTAATGTTTGAATGGCTTTCTCGTAAAATCAAGATATTTGTGTCCACCTGCCATACCCGTCACAGTCACAACCTATAATAAGTTGGGCATCAGTCCGTCAAGAGTCGCTTTTATTGAAGTGCGCAGAAAAAGACTTTACGGTTTTAAATGCCAGAAGCCATCACTGCCTTCATTTTGATCCCCGTCGACTGATTCATTTGGACCTGGCGGATCCCAACTCAGACGAATGTAGTGAGAACTCACAGGACCCCGATGGAAGTGCCTCTGTAAGAGGGTTTCGTCTGCAACTGTCCACTTTACGAAAGAGGAAGGGAGTTATTCAGCCAAAATGACTGCTCATTGGTGTCGATTGCATTGTGCTAAACTGTTTGAACCGAAGAAAGGAAGCAAACGAATTATCACTAGTAGCTTCTAGTGGGGGCTTTTACCTTTTTTTACACACCAGAGTTTAATGAGTATAATATGGGTGAACTGGACTACTCATAACATGTTTCGTGAGTCAATGGCAGTGGAGACAAGGCTGTTAATTAGCTTTAACTAAATGCACTCGGGTTTCAATGTCATCCACCTGAAGCGGGTCTACAAGGCCGTGCTACATTCAAACAATGCTATATTACACCAGCTGCATTGGTTTTCAAAATGCAGTTTAACATTTGCACCTCTTCTGCTAGCAAGGTGATCGAAAAAGTGCAACACCCCACTAGACACTCAGATTCTTTGTTTGCTTGCTCTATTTGCCCCTACGATGAACGGTGTCATGGTGTGTAAATGTGATACTGCAGTTGCGAATGGTCCACACAATTTAAGACAAGATGGGCTACGCTGGGCAATCAAAGAACCCTTTATTGAAACACGGTTGACCAGTGGCTACTGAAGTGGTAATCGTGTGAGTGATGTTTGCAGAAGTCCTTCATTCTCCCGATTCTCAGATTTGCTAATGGAATTACGAGAGCGAGAACCGCATTCGTACAAAATTGGCGGAATCAGGAGTGGAAATGCTATTTATAAGCAAGATACAACGCAGCATGCCGAGATGAAGGTGATTGATGGTGACGGATTAGCAGACATATCGATTACACCGTTCTACTCATAAAAATTGCTTAATTACTCCTTGTAAAGTGTGCGCTAATACTATACACCCAGTCCTAAACTTCAACCATGCATTTGTGTGAGAAAGGCAGTCGATGCTTGTTCTGGTAGACTAAATGAATTGTATCACTCGATGTGGCATTCAACTGTATATTCACACGTATTAGCTTACCAATGCCCGGTGTTTGAAAATCTTCGCTGTATTATAAAAGTAGTGTTTTATTGTGCACTGCCATCGCAGTCGCAATGTATGATGAGTTGAACATCAGTCCAAGAGGAGTGACTACTCCTTTGATCTTTCGGATTCGAAATCAGGAGCCATTACTGCCCACATTGCGATTTTACCATCAAGCAGATCATCCAATGCTTCTGTGAAAATCCATAGGACCGCAATTGTCCCATTCACGAAATAGCATAAATGATAATCAGGCCAAATGACTACTCAGTGATTCAAATGCATTAATCTACGACCTGAGAATATGGTGGGTTCAAGATGAGTGAATGCACTAGGATGCGACTGCCTAGAACCTGCTTTGAAGCAAAAGCTATAATTCAGCAAATGCTCTTACATCCATGCTGATAAGATGCAAGGTTGAAATACAGCATACCGACTGCTGTTTCGGGGTTCTCGGTCAAAACCGAAGTCACTAACAGAGTGTGGCGCAACCGAAACACCATTCCCATATCACTCATGTTTTACATCTACAATTCACGCCGTATTTATATGAATGCTGTACATGCTCACCTGTTCTTGGCTTAAAAGTCGACTTCTACGCGTTGCGGCGTGTTTGGATTAAGTGAAGCCTCCCAAATTCAACTTCCATGCTTCCTATCACTCCCGCATCTCTAAAAGCGTGTTTACGAGGTGCACATAAAAAGAAGTAGAGCTCGTCCACGTACAGTGGAGAGGAGGGCACGGATTTGTTGTACACTGGAAGAGAGAGGATTGAACGCTGTGTAAAAGTGGATGACGAACAAAAAGGGAGTGTAGAGGGTTGAGTCATGCATTTGGACTATAGGGTTTGGAACTTCATGGAATTTACACGATGGAGAACAAGAGGCAATTTTTGTTCCACCAAATTGTGTCGCTACATTTTCGTGATATAATTAGAAATGCTTGGAGACACTTAGGTTGTCATAACGAATCACCATGGTTCATTTGCCTTCCTTTGTCCCTGAAGGGGAGGTGAAGTGACCTAGCTGGACAGGTAGCAAGATGACTCAAAAAGTTGTTGCAAACTATATAAATGAAGGTAGCCAATCACTTATGAACCCGTCTTTGCCATAAAAATGAGTAGGGAAGATGTACAAACACGTCACGTGCCTTCAACACTACTGTAAGCCACCCGTCAAGCTCAAACTCATCGGTTTTAGCCTGAAATTTCCACCACCTACCTCAACTTTTAAAGTAGAAGGAATTTGTTCCTTCAATTTTTATGCACTTTTGCTCACAGTACCATATCTTATGAAAAATGTTAATCAAATGACACCAGTTAGCATGGGAGAACAAAAAAGGTGCTAACACAAGTCCCTCCAAAAGCGGCTGTACCTCATCCCTCTGATTGGTTAGCGGGATGAGTTGTACTGAAGCTTACAATACGAGACTCAGGTACTTCTTGCGGTTCCGAGGCTATGGGAACCTAAACGTAGCCACTCTGGCTTAAATTTGCGTTCGACCTTACCATTTTACAAAACATAAATCCGTCGCATCTCCACTACTAGGAGGTACACACAATGGAATATGGACAGTTCCCACTTGAATAATTTATTTTCTTCGCTTCAGTTATTCAAGTTTGCAGGAACTAAGCTCTAGTACTTATTTATTCCAGCATTTCACCTTCCAGATTTTAAATTCCGATGGGTTGGTCGGAATAAATTCTGAGAGCAAAGCATTCCCAAACCAAGCAAGTCATGACCTATTTTCAAAGATACTATAGACTTGCCAGATGTTCTGAGAGGCCATGTACTACCACTAGGCGGTAATATTCCCGCCCTGATAGGACTGCAGTAGAGGAATAGCCACACGAGTGTAGTTGCGAATGGCTTTTAGAAGCAGAGGAAGTTCATGCAGGTGGGTGGTGTTCCTCTTTAGTCGCCATCAAATTAAGTGCCGTATTGGCAACAGGATTGTCGGGAAGGACCTTACGGGTAACAAATGCTCAAACACTCGAATTCTGTAGGAGGCGGTAGATGTTGCAGCACACATGCAAATTCGGTAAATCTGCCTTAAACATTGCTGTGCACACTTTATTCTGCAAAATTTAAGCTTATATTCCTCTGCTCCAACAGTGTAAATTCTTCTTCTACTTGCTAATAGGATAGAAGAGGACGAAGACCTTATGTTTACTAAAAAGAGGAAAATAGATGCTCTGCAGGATTGGGTGTAACGCAGGACCCCATGTCACTATGAAATGTGGCCTTCTTTTGTGCTTAAAAGTGCTATATCATCCCTGAAGCAGTAAAGTTAATTAGCTATTAAGTCTCGTTGAATGGAAAGGCAGTTGCTCATTTTATTCTTCTGCTTCAGATTTCTTCCCCTTGGAACGAAAAGGAGATGTAATGGATAAAATCGCGCAAATGAACATTGATGCAAAGTTGCCTGGTATATCCAGACAAGGTGAAGCCGGTGTGGCCACACTAGCATCCAGTAAAACGGGGCACGTGCTTCACCTCATCAATAAGATGATGGTTGAGGCGTTTTATGAACCATGCGTAAATAGTGGCATAAGCACAATCAATGGCACTAAAACTTTGCTAGTAAAAAGTAAATAAAAGATGGCGATATTTTTAGTGAAATACAACTTGATAATGTGTGTGAGTGGCGGTTTCAGAGCTACGAACTTTCCATGGATGCAGCTCATTACTAACCCTCTTCTGTCTACACGCATTGACTTTCTTGCTAAGAATTCCATGCAACGACACCTTCGATGTGTTAGTTTTAGCAGACTTCTGTAAACTAGACGCTGAATAGCCTACCGCACATGGCACCTTCTTAACACAATTCATTACCCACGCAGCACATCGGCACATCAGGAGCTTGGAAATGGATGCACTAATTAACTTGAGTTTGAGTGTATTGAGAGGAGGAAAGCGTACGGTGGCAGGGTCGTTCCCTCTATATAATTAGGTTGCCACAGCATATAAAACCTTTTGATTTCTTCACAGACCAATACAAGAATTATTTAGCACTTCTCAAATGCATTCCTACAGTCTTCAGAGCCGATGGTGCCTTCAGCCTCACATAACACAACCAATGAAAGTGAACCTACAAGGAAACACCTTCCCATGTCGATCGTAGTTCAAATTAAGTATGCTTCACGATCACCTCATGACAACCAAAATGCACTTGTTGACCGACTAAATGACCGTGCGTTCTGCTGAATCCAACATTCTGGATCACTTGAACTAACTGTATGCAATCGGCTCCCCATAAGACCGGCTGTATTATCGCATTTCCATCATCGACTCCCTTCCTTGTCAATCCCCGTAGAAATCTCTCCTCTTCATTCTTTCTAATCAGATGACATGAGAAGGAAATAGGTGAGAAGGTGTGCTTGACAAATAAGTAACGTCTTGGTGATTTACGGCACACACACTTAGACGCCTTGATCTTGCAACTCATTAGCCTTCATTTTATTCCTTACTTGGGTTCCACTACATTCTTCCTCCTGCGTCGTATCCTTCTGCCACTCTCTATCTTGCGTTGGTTCAGCCATCATCATCCTTCGAATCCATCCACGAACCGCTGATCAACACTTCTAAATTATTGTCTGAGAGGTGCATAACCACGTGAGGTGGAGGGATGTGAACACCCATAGTTATGGAAGAATGCCTTATCAGTAATAGATATCTAGAGCAATAAGAATGTTAAGACAGTTTAATCCATGGGATACTCTTATTCTTTCACAGGTGGCTTGATAGAGCAGATTAATTTACTGATCCCCGTAATGAAGTAGGCTAACCGAGCAAATTGGCCACATCAGGAAGCGTTGCACAGGGCATCTTCAACTTTGAAGTTCGGGTAGGAGGTGTAGATTGAGAGCACATAGGGAGAGGACGCTGGATGAGAACACTACTTCTCCACCACAGCGGTCAAATTTCTTTGTCACTGCCATCAACACGAGAGCATGTTTGTATGTTGTAAATGAACTTGGACTTCAAATGTATTGCGCCGTATGAGCGGGTCAGAAGCTGCTTATTCAACCTGGTTCGCCGTGGGGATTATACTTCAATATTCATACAAAAATGATTTAAAGAATTTTGTGCCATTCACATGAACTTCACTTTACAATCGACATGTTGTGGTCGTCAGTTCGTTCCTACCCCACTACTCGCCACCTGCCAAGATTAAACTTATCACTTTAAGGTTAAATTTCTATCGACTCATTAGTGTCTCAAAAGAGGCGGTTAATTGGTACATTTATTTCCAAGTCCATGATGTACCGATGTGCCGCATAGGCAATCATATTTACTAAGGAGGTGCCTTTTGCAGTGGGCTATTCAGCGTCCAATTCACAGTGGAAAAGCAGGTGCGAACTCTGCTAAAAGCAACACCTCATAGAAAACACTGTTTATGATTTGGAGAATTGAAATGCGGTTTATGTAGGCAAATATGCTGCTCATCTTATACATCACTACGTTCTAGAAAGTCGTTTAATGTAAGTTCTCGAAGCAGTTTTTAAGAGTGTTGCAAAAAGTCCAGAAACACCAGTTCGATGCTTTGGTCCAGAATTGGGCATTTCGATAAGCTTAAGAACTAAAACTCGCTAGTCACGCACAGCGAATAGGGTTCATCCATGGCTTATGAAGCATTGATAAGTAGAGACTGAATTTTCGAACACAATTGTCTTCAGCGATGAGGCTTATTTTGATCGTGCTGTATTTGGACCTGGGATACTCCACGTGGGATTGTTGAGAAACAAGTACATCTACAATATGTTACTGTTTGGTGCGAATTTTGGGCTGAAAGGCATAATCGAACTATGCATATCTGTCCATCGTGAAGAGAATTGTTATGAGCGCTAATGTGGCATTTGGAGCGTAATCACATACATTAGCTTACCTGTGCCCAGTGTTTGAATAATTTTGCTGAATTTCAAAAACGGAATTCCATTGTGCTTTGCCGTCACAGTTACTTTGTATGATGAGTTGGGCATCAATCCGTCTAGGGTGACTTTACCTTTATCAATGTGTGCAGAATTTGACTTTTCGAATTCGGGTTTAGAAATCAGCACTCTCCTTATTTGGATTTCCCCACTGTTCGCTTCGTCCGGGTCTGGTGGATCCCAACTCAGGCGAATGGATTGAGAAGTCACAGAGTCCCAACGGAAGAAGTCTTGTAGAATGTCTTCGTCTGCATTTATCCATTTTGCAAAAGCAGGAAAAGCTTTAGGCTGGCAAAATGACTACTCAGTGGTACCGATTACATGTGTCTAGACTGCTGTGATCGACGAAAGGCAGAGGATACAGCATAATCAAAAATAGATAATTGAGGGCTCCTCCCTTCCTTGCCAAGAGAGTGTGAAGAATTCAAAATGAGAAGAGGAAAATCTACATCGTGCTTCCTGAATAATGCCTGCCCACACATTTGAAGCAACATCGAAAAAAAGCCAGGAAAAGGAGAGACATGGTCATTAGGCCACTTTGATCAAATTCTATCCAGTTGAAGCGGCATTTGCAAAGCAGTGCCAATTTCAAGCCAGACCGTATTATACTAGCAGCAGTGGTTTTGCGGATGCAGTTCAACATCCTCTCATCTTTCGCTAGCAAGCCGAAAGGAACAGAACAAATCATCCTACTAGACACGCAGGTTCCTATGCTGTCTAAGTTTGTTCCTCTCTGAACCTTGTAATGATGTTCAGGTGTGCATCTGCAGTCGCGAGTGGCCAAGGAAACTTAATAAAAGAAGGACGATATTAAAGCAATTACGCGATTCCACAACGAAAGGCGTTTAACTTTGATTGCACAATTGATGCCTGCAGGAGTCCTTTAAACTCCCGCTGTCTTCATTGCATCTTATCAGCATTCCTAATGACACTGTGGTAGTGAGAAGCATACTACTACAGAAGTAGCGAGGGTGGAGACGAAAACTACAATTTATGAGCAAGATACGGGGTGGCATACTGAAATGAAGGTCACCAGTGATGAAATAGTAAAGGTACAGATTACACCCATTCTATCGTTGGAAATGTTAAATTACTTCTCGTAAACCGTGCAGTATGGAGCAATGTTCAGAAAGAAACGCAAACAATGGGCCCCTAGTGATGAACTCAAATAATGCTCTCTTGTAAGAAGGGTAGTAGACACCTCTTCTGATGAATCCTAATGAGTAGTATCATTCGATGTGGCCTTCTACAGCATAACTACACGTGTTAACTTACCAATTCCCGGTGTTTCAATATTTTTACTTAATTCCAAAATTGTGCTTCCTTTACATATTGCCTTCACAGTGACATTGTATGATGAGTTGGGTATCAGTCCACGAAGAATGACTTCTCCATCGCTGAGGTACGCAAATGCTGACTTCTCGGATTCGGGCTTAGAAGGCAACGCTGCTGTTATTGCGATTTCTCCATCGAGCATATCACTCATTGCACTTGGGTCCCAGCTTAAGCGAATGGATTGAGAATCCACAGGACCCCACTGAAAGTGTTTTTGTAGTGGGTACTCTCCTCGCTTTGTTTCTTTAACAAAATGAAAGTGTTAATCAGCCTCAACGGCTACCTAGTGACGTGGATTACATTTATTTACGAAATGAGAGTATGGTGGGTTTAAAATGCATGAATGAACTAGGATAAAATAGCTTATAACCTGATCTGAAGTAAAGCTTAGGGTACGACAACTGCTTTTACGCACATAATAACGAAATACAGATGCAAAAAATGCAACTTACCTACTGTTCCTTTGGGGTCCAAAGCCAAAACTGAAGTCATTAGTAGAATGAGGCAAAACTGAAACACCATCCTCACATTACGATTGCCTTGCAATCACAAATCATGGTGCATTTATGAGATGCTGCATACGCATATCAGCCTATGGGCTCTCCTCTTCTTGACCCATGGGACGGCTTTTACGCATTACGGCGTGTTGGGTTACATGAGTCCTCCCACAATCAGCACCAATGCTTGCTATTATAGAGGTAAATAGCTGCCAACTTCGAGAAAATATGTNTTACGATTGCCTTGCAATCACAAATCATGGTGCATTTATGAGATGCTGCATACGCATATCAGCCTATGGGCTCTCCTCTTCTTGACCCATGGGACGGCTTTTACGCATTACGGCGTGTTGGGTTACATGAGTCCTCCCACAATCAGCACCAATGCTTGCTATTATAGAGGTAAATAGCTGCCAACTTCGAGAAAATATGTAGTAAAGACTCACGTCACGCATTGTCCTTCGAGTTAGTTGGGCGAAAGTTATCGTATTAGTGATGAACGTTAGTAAATCGGCAACATCTTCGAAGTATTCTTGCGCTCTTGGTAAAATCAGCACCACCAAGTGAAGACAGCCATTACAGTTATAGCTTCGTCACTCCGTAATTCGAGGCTTTCCCTTTGAATGCACGCAAAAATGCTGTTCGAAATATGGGCAGCACAAAAACTGTTGTTTAAATACGTAAAGGAAAGCGGTTCAAACCGTGTATGAAAGCGCATACTTCTTCGTTAACGTATGAGGTAGTTCTCATCAACATTGACATGGGTTTGATAGAGGGATTAATAGTGATAGTGGTTGCCGTCTAAAGAACTGGAGACATTAATGGCAGAAGTGATCCCTCCACTCTAACACGGTTGGTGTCGACCTTGTTGTTCTGCGGTGCACGAACAAATGTCCACATTGGGATAGTATGATGGGAGGTGGTGACCTGTTTTCCAACAGTCCAAACTATAGGGCGCATGGCACCAAGCAAATTGAACTCAGTTTACCCTAAGTCACATAAATACTGGATTACATCAATCAAAAGTACCAGCCGACATCCAGTTGTTGAATTTGTTTTTGGAGGCCTATTTTGCAATGTCTTAAGCTGGGCTGAGCCTACCCATTTCATGATAGCGAGGGAGGCCAAGACGCTTTGTAAACTGTGGCGTTGAAACTGCACGGTAGTGAGTGTGAGAGGAAAGTGACATTGCACATGGACTGGTATCCCACCTGTCTAGTGCAATAGTCCCTTCTCCTCCTTTCACGTTGCTAGCATAAGGGGAAGCATTGTTGTATTACACCAGAGGAAGTCTCAGCATCGAGATGCCGTTGTCAAGATGCAGCACGCAAATATTGAGTAAACTCCGCCGCACCAGTATTTCTCTTCTTTGGCAGCACGATTTTGGTGAAATACATTGCAATTAGGTCACATTTTACGCATGTAATGCACAATCCGTCTGCCTTGATAGTCCTGATGAGGTCAAGCCAGTATTGCCACGATGATATTCATCAGCATGACACCATTACATTTGGTGTGATCGACGCCGCTCACACTACATCTCTTCTCCATGGGCGGGTGTCTTGAAATTTTTCCACTCTCCACAACATTCATCCACCTCAGACACCTTTGTGCTCTACCTAGGGAGAATCACCGTTTACCTCTAAACCACGATTCAAACTACCCATTATTCTCTAGTCAAGCATGGAAGATGCTACTTAAGGCCATCTAAAATTGAGCTAATCAAACATAATTTACCGCTTTGGGTAGAGCTGTATGGATTGGTTTCTAATTCATCTTCTATGTAGGGGCAATTGAAAGAGGTCGCACAAAGAGATGGCACTGACACCACATTGATATGGAGGATTGCTGATAATGCTTAGAACACTGCATCGCCACCACATTGGTTCAAATTACAACGACGTCATCATCAGTACCAAGCCTTATTCGCTTTGCCTAGCCTTACCCGTTCAGGTATTATTATTTTAAATTTACCAAATGTGGCGGGAAGTCGAAAAACAGTTTTTATAGGGAAAGAAGACGTGCATCTTCATCGAAATCCTCTTCAGTATCAGGGTGAGCGCTACTATCGGGAATGTTATCTTGCATGAACACGGTGGTCCCGCATGCAAAAGATGAGGTCAAGGTGATACACATACACTGTTTTACGTGCCAAACATGCATGTTCGCAATTAGCAACTTGTGCTTTTCAAACGTTTAGTGAAAGAGTTTGTCATAATTAGATGAGTCCACAACACACAAGGCAACCATCTGGTAGAATGCATCGTCATTATGCGACCGAAGAATAATGAAGTGTTTTGAATCGCGATAAAGAAGTTGATGGTGATGCTCTCAAGGTAGAGCACAAAAAGGTTTGAGGTGGGTGAATGTTGTGGGTAGTGGAGGAGCTCTACAACACCTGGCGGTGGAGACAGGATAGAGTGTGGGCGGTGTGATCACGTCAAATGTGGTGGTCTCGTTTTACTGAATGCGAATGTGGTAACAATGGCTTGACCTCGTCCATTGGAATTGAATTGCCAAGGAAGAGAAATAAAATGCAGCAGGTTGTGCTGAATAGCTGCGTGTTGCATCTTGGCAGTGATGATTCCGTGGAGACAACGTTTTTTGCTTATTGAAAAAATTCTGTGGTTGATGATGCCCTAGTTCACCTACTTTTCGTCCTTCTAGATAGTTCAAAAGTCATTGGTGTGATTCTTTTTAATGCTGAATAACATATGCAAATAGTCCATGCATACATTTGGAGCCCATTCCCTATTAATGATGGGCAGACAATAACCCTTTGATTGAGTAGGCCGGTTCACCTCTTATCCTAAGCTCATTAATCCAATCAGCTTCAAGGCAAAATGAAACACAAATAGATTGCTTTTCCTCTGCCATGCCTCTGAAAACCCTATGGTAAGGAGTAACGTACAAAGTATTCAGTCACTGATGGACACATGGACTTGAGAAAGAGTATTTATACCTATAATAAATGCATTGTCAATGTTGACACACTGAGTAGCGATGAATAATTTTTTCGGTTTCTTTGACTGCCCAATCCCAATGTTCGGTGCTATTGTTTATAACCTCATTCACCACCCACCTGACTTCTTCGGGGAAACCTCAAACGCCACAAATCTCGATGGGTTCAAGAAGCAGAAGAAGCCGATTCAAGATTCATTATGGGGGTAAAAAGCTTTTGTAGAGGAGTCACTACATGCATTAGTCAACGATAATTACGTGCACTGGCATCCCAAAGTCGTAAATAGTAGCTATACAGGTAAGGACTCATTATCAATCAGAAACTTACTAATCTTTTAGACTAATATACTCATGGAACAGTTTATAGCTCTAACAACCGAAACAGGAGTGAAGGAGAATTGTGTACAAAGCAGGGAAGTAAATCCATTAAACTTGGTCTCCTGCTAAGACAAATGGCGGAGTGAGATGAACGTCATCACACAAGACTGGTTAAGTCGTTCATAAATTATACCTCCGAGTCAGCAGATGAAGCTTGCACGAAGTTCGTGGTGAAGTTGTTGAGTTTAGCTACCTTTGTCCCATCGTTCTAACAAAGTGAGTGCGGTACTTGAAAGGAGTGATGGAAGATATCAGTTGATTAGGTAATATGCCATTGGCTAGTGTTGTGCTAGCTAAAATTCTTTGATTAGAGCCGTGGCTGAATTGTGTGTTCTACCAAAATGTGCAATCGTTTAAGGAACGAAAAGTTTTCCGCTTTTTGTTAATTTGTTTTCTTCTGGGGGGAGAAATGATTAATTTTTTTGGAAAATTGTACAGTCATCCACTTTTTTACCAGCTTTTCTAAGTCACCCAATATTCCCACTTCAAAAAGAAAACCGATGGTCTGGAAAGTCATCAAATAGGGGTAGGAAGATGTGGCCAAGAGTGAGGTTGTGGGGGAGGGTGGAGCAGTACCTCTTTTTCCTCCTCCTGCTCCTTCTGTCCCTGGATGTACAACAAGGTCGTCTCAGGAGGGGTTTGCAACGCACTTTCTGATTCCATAGTATCTGGTAGACTTTCCGTGATCACCACCCAACTGCTAGCCAAGTTATCTGGAGCGCACTCACCCAGCAAGTAGAGTCTTTTGAGGATAAAACTGCTCATGTCTTGGAAGTTTGGGATGTACACTTGAATAGTGGGTTTTGCGGATTTTATGAAGGGTAGGGTAATTCGCTATCAACCAGCCACCAGGTTACCTCATTGAAACTGTTCCTTGATCTGACAATGACGATGCACGCCACGATTTAGCCTCTTATTGAACGCTGAAAAAGTGTGTTAGTAGCAATGGAGTTACATGTGAATACTTGTAAAACAGTGTGGAAGGTTCATCTTGTGTACTTGAACCGTAATTAAAAAAACACCTCTGTAAATGCCTTAATGGAAAGCGAGATAATGTCCATTAAATTTGAAAATAAACACCAGAATGCAGATTGGAAGCTGGCACGAATCGTGTTGATATACAAGGTGGACAAGTGTGTGAAGTCTAATCTACATTATCCACTTTTATATGGACCATGCCTGCAAGTGTGTTCATAGGGTCCTGCTTTCCATCCATCCTTACTGGCACAAATGATTTTGGTCTCAACGTGTTAACACAAGAACTCTAAGCTTTAGTGGAAAGAAAAAGTTAGTTGATGCCTCTTGAGGACAGGCATAGTGATGTTCTCTTAGCTGCTGCTACTAATTTCTTGGAAAAGCAGTGAAAAGTGTACGCTATTTCATGGCTTGGTGAAAAGGACTATCATCAACATGCTTGCTGAACAGTGTCTCTGCCACACTCTTTTGAAAAAAAGGACACAGGAGACAATGACAGAAGACATACGGCTATTATCTCACCTTAATTAAATTAACATTGGTTTCCATGCCTTCCAATTAAAGTAGCATTACATGGCACTGCTGAAGTTAAAGAGGATCATATTACTCCAACTGCAGTGATTTTCTGGGTATAATTTAACACTCCTTCTCCTTCAGCTGGTGATATGAAAGGAAAAGCGTGTAAATGGCGTTGAACACAACCAAGGTGTTTGATGCGTTCCAATGACTGCTAGCGTAGCGCTGCTGGCTTGACTCCGGCTAGACGGATTGTGCAAAGCACCCACAAATTGTGGCCTAGGTAAATTTAGTACACCAGACTTGTGTTGTTAAAAGAAGAGAAATGGAACCAAGGTAGATTTTGCCGAATCTCTACGCGTTGTGTCTTGACGGTGATGCCACAGTAATTTCGTTTGTGCTGTTAGGAGAAAATGAAAGCCCTCCAGCTATAAGAAATATAAAAGATTAAGAGAATAGACCCCCCAGCTGATGTATTTGGCCTCACCGGTTATAAACTTCCACCCGGCCGCATGCAAAGCAATGGGGGGTGATGAAGGCACGTTGTCTATCTTACTGTCTATTCAGTAGCGATCGTCTGTTTTGTAGGACCTCACTCTTTCCTCAGGCTAAAAAGGAGAGCACATGGGCCATGACGATTTGTCTAACCACCCATTTGTCCATTGTTCATTCCAAATATGTCACTTGAATTGCCCTGATGTGGTTTTGTAGCAACTAAATAGCCTTCTCCTCTACCTCCGTCGACCTGCTAATATCTCAGCTTCGGTAAAGTTCATATCCCCAGATTGAATGATGTGGATAAAATCACTTGGTAGGCCAATGTGCAAATGTACACCACCCACAGACCTGTCTGACATGTGCTGCAAGAGATGCCTACATGAGCCTTCCCATCGCCGATACCTTGATCCCACCTCAAAAGTTGCTCACATCATACCAAATTTCCTAGCGGTAGTAAGAACCATACTTTCACAGAATTGGAGAGCGTACCACACCGAGGTGCAGATGAAAGACTATGATGATAATGATCATAATGGTAATAATAACGCGCCAGTGAACTTACTGATCATAGTCCTCCCATCATGAGAATCGCCAAATTACTCCCCTTCATTTGTGATCCGTGGAGTAAAATCAAGATATTTATGAGCCCACCCCCATATGCGCATTCCTTTCTTTACCGAAAAATCACGTCACACATGTCTATTAGAAATTAGGTATGGTAACTAGGTGTTAGCCTCCCTTGTAAAAATAATGAGGCTACCAACATAAACACCTATTTCACCAACAACTTCACCCAATCTTTCCCTCAAAGGAGATAATACCTGCCTATTCTCTTCCATTAAACCACAAACAAATGTGTAACCCATCATAGGATGTAGAATTAATGTTAAATAAAGAAGAATGAGTAGAGAGCGGGGAATTTCTGGCGTCAAGGCTGTTTGAAAGAGCGAATGAGGTGATAAATACAGCAGGTCATTGGTCTTGACATTAGGTAGGAGTGAATAATTGAGAAATCGGCATTGACGACGCAGGCGTTTAATCAAGGACTTGTGCCATGCAGGCGAAGATGAGCCCAGCGATTGTGAATGGGGCGAAACCACAGAATGGAGAGAGAGGTATGTGCGATCCATTTCGATTTCACCTAGCTGCACTGTCCACTGCATCAAAAATGATATTTCTTTTTCCAGTGAAAAGGAGGCTGTATTTTACACAGACATGAGGTACTGCCCTCACGTCGTGTAATGTTTAAACCGTTGGGAGATATGGTTAGGCAAGTTAACATCACGCGATCCTGCACAATGTTTCAAGTGAGTTAGCAGGAAAAATTTCTCGAGAAAGCGCTTATATTTATGGGCCAAACTGACTGCGTACTCCTCCAGCCTCGCTATGTTGCCTAATGATTGGTTGATCTGAGAAATGGAATTGTACTGTGTTAACATTTTAGATAGTAAACAGACAAAGTGTTAAAATTTGTAGAAAGTGAAGCCAAGTGTATATTTAGGCCTAATTTGGTGTTTATTTCTCTGATTGTGATGGGCGGCTAAGGCAAGGCCAGTGTAACCTGTAAGATTCGGGTCGTGCCATCAAGAAGTGGGCCACCTGTACTCCTTTTGACTCAGCTAGGCCATTTAGGGGTTTTGAAGGCATATGACAGAAGAAAGCAATATATTTGTGGTCCATTTGGCAGCGATGCTGAGTCTGTTATTGGGCTCAGGAGAAGAGTTGAACTGGTCTACTTAATAAAAAAGGTCCTTATCTAAAAGAACATCTGCTCCCAAGCTTACCTCAGTCATTTGACATTAATTCTTTCCCATTTTGCTAAGAAAAATAAACCTTACGACCAACATTTATACTGTCCGAAAGGATGAAAAGTACGTGTAATCGTGTATCATCAAATTGAGTCTTTATTTCAACAAGTGAATCGAGTAGCAGCATCTATAATGCCACCGTCAAGATTCGACGCGTAAAAATTCAGCTAAACCTACCACAATTCTATTTTCTCCTTTTGGCATTACAAGTCTGGTGGGTTAAACATCACTTAGGACACATTTACGCATGCTTTGCGCAATCTGTCTGCCATGCTGATTCAGACGAGGTGAAACCGGTGTAGCCCATCATTTTTGGTGTAATCAACACCGCCCACACCCCGTCTCTTCTCTATCGCAGGTGTTTTATGATTCCTCACTTCCTACAACACTCACCCACCTTGAACCCTTTTGTGCTCACCTTTAAGAGCATCACCATCTCCTTCTTTGCTATGCCTCAAACTACCTCACTATTCTTTGATCTCACAATGGCAATGCACCCCACTAGTTGGTTGCCTTGTTTGTTGTAGTCTATCCTGATCCTGGTAAAACCTGTCTGTGACTTTTGAAAAAGTACATGTCTGTACATATGTTGTCTTACCTTTCACTCACAAGTAAACAGTGTGTGCGGCTCACCCTGACCTTCTCCCTTCATGCATGTGGGAACACGGTGTACTTGCAGGATGTCATTCAAGCATAGCGGTGCATATACTGATAATGAGGTGGATTCCATTGGAACCGCATCCATCTTCTCTCAATGTAAAACTCTGCTTCTATTTATTCTCGCCTTCATCAAATCCGAAAAGTGGTAGTGCTCGAATGCTGAAGGATAGATCTAAGCGAAAATGGGTTTGATAATGTGGATGTGAGAGGGCTCATACACTCCAACACGCCACGACGTGCAGAAGTCGCCTTGTAGGTCAAGGAGAGGAGAGACCATAGGCTGATATGCGTGTGCAGCATTCTTATAAATACGCCAAGCGTTGTGAATACAAAGAATGTGTGGTGTGAAGATGTCGTTCCAACTGTACCTAATTCTGTTGGTGACTTCAATTTTGGCTGAGAAGGACAAAGCAACAACCGGTAAGTTGTACTTTTACATGGGCGTTAGAGCATTTTTTTGTCACAGCCTTTGTTTCAAGGCGGGTTACAGGCACTTTCATTCTAGTGTTTTCACTCATATTGAACCCATCGTATTCTCAGGCCTTAGACGAATGTAACTGGTACTACCTAGTGGTCATTTTAGCTAATTAACACTTTTCTTATTTTTTGAATAAACAATACCGAAAGAGTCCCCGATAAAACAATACTTCCATTGGGGCGACGTGGATTTCCAATCCGTTAGCCTTAGTTGGGAAACAGAAAAATTGCGGGGTCTGCTTGATGCCGAAATCACAATGAAGGCAGTGTTGGATCCTGGCCCCGGACCCCAGAGCTCAACAAGTGCGCACCTCAGTGATGGAGAAGTTACTCTTGACGGACTGATTCCCAACTCATCATACACTGTAACTGCAACGGTAGTGCGTAATGAAACAACAATTCTAGAACTCATGAATGACATTCATACGAAGGTCGTCGGTAAGTTAATACTATTCATTGACTTTCCTTCGAAGAGATATCTACCGCCTTACCTACACAAGAACATTGTTTATGTTTACCACTGGGCATCTAGTATTAGCCTGCATTATTAACCTTTGCTCTGCAACGCACTATTTTCAAGGAGTAAATTAGTAATTATTGTGATGTAAGGGATGTAATCGGCTTGTCCACTAATCCTTCATCGCCAGTCATTTTCATCTCTGCATACCACCTCGTATCATGCTCGTAAATGCTTCTTCCAATCCCACTCTCGCCAAGTCCCTAGAAGTTTGGTTACCAAAACCGTCTTACCATTAGTAATGATTATAAGAGGCGATCATGTAATGGGAATTTTGAGGGACTCCCACAGACATCATTTGTGCCATCACCACTTCAACAGTCACAAGTTAAACGTGTGTCAATGAAGAGTTGTTTGACTCTTCAGTGTTGCCTATCTTTCCTTGAATGCCTTCGGCCATTCTCAGCTTCAGACTCACACCTGCACAGCATGACACAATTCGGCGTAGGGACGACAATAGCATGTAGACAAAGAATCTGCATGTTTTAGTAAAATGCTGAATTCTTTAACGATCACCCCGTCAGCATCCACAAAACTACTGCAGTTGATGTAATGTGCTCTTGTTTGACCGCAGCAATAACTTGGTAACCCGCTTCAAATGAATAGCATGGAAAACCGCATAAAATTAAGTTGAAGTTAATCACTGGTTATGTGGTCCCTGCCATCGGCTCTTTTTCATTGTTGCTACAAAAATTGGGGAAGAATCATTGTTCAGCACTCATGTTGTGGATGGTCCATTTCACTCAACCCACTTAAAACTACTGGTTATAATTTATTTGCTTCAATTCAGCGGTTGCAACAGTCTAGACAAATGTGGTCGACATCTGTGAGTAGTCATTTTGGCTTATTAACACTTTTCTCATCTTGTAAATTTGACAATTTCAGACAGAAGTCTTATAGACAAGTTCTTCCATTGGGATCCTATTACTGACAACTCCATTAGCCTACGTTGGGATTTGGAAGGCCAAAATAATTTGCTCGAGGGGATAATCCAACTGACGGCAGTGCTGGGTTCTGACCCCACACGCAAAACGAATACTTCTGAGCCCTTCAGTAAAGGGAAAGCGACTCTTTACGGACTGATGTCTAACTCATTATACGTCGTAACTGTGACAGGAACAATAGAAGGATACAAATATTTTGATTTCACTGATAAAATTAAAACTTTGGAAACAGGTAAGCTAGTACGGCTGCTCATGCTCTAAATGCCACATCTAAGGACATTCTTCATCGACATTTATCAGAAGAGGCATCAACTACCTTTCTTTCACAATTGCATTGATTGAGTCCACCTCTGAGCACCTAGCATTGGCGCTCATTATAAAACATCTTACTGTTGGGAGCCCTGCGTGACATAATTAGCAGAATGTCTTGTTCACACAGGCCATGGCAAAGGAGGTGTGGCAAGGACTGGCGGATTCGGCATAACTTCCGTAGTCGTTGGACTCCTCTCCACCTGCATGACACTAGCCCTTGATTAAACGCTTGCGTTGTCAATGCCGATTTCTCCATCATCCACTCCTACCCAATATCGAGACCAATGATTTGCAGTATTTAACACCTCATTCACCCTTTCAAACAGCCTTGACGCCAGAAATTTCCCACTCTCTATTCATTCTTCCTTATTCAACATTAATTTAACATCCTATGATGGGTAGACACGCACGACAAATACACGAATTCGGCACCTTTATTTGTAGTTTAATGGAAGGGAATGGGAAGGCGTTACCTCCCTTGAGGGTGGAATTGTGTTCAAATGATTGAAGGCGAAATGGGTGTATGTGCTGGCAGCCTCATTATTTGTACAGGGGAAGCTAACACCTGGTTGCTGTGCTTAGTTTCCGAAAGACATGCGTTTTGTGGTTTTTCTGTAAGGAAAAGCATGCATATGTGGGAGTGGACTCATAAACATCTTCATTTGCCCCGTGGCTGACAAAAGACGACGAGCAATTTGGTAATTCTCATGATGAAAAGAGTGTGATCGGTAAGTTCACTGGTCCATTACTATTACCACTATCATTATTATTATCATCATCATTCATCTGCACCACGGTGTGGTATGCACCCAAATTCTGCGGAAGTGTGTTTCTCAACACCATGGTATCACTAAGAAAAATGATAAGACATGATCATGATTTGAGGCGATGGGAGGCCTGAGATAGGCAACATTTATGCATTTATCACTTCAGAATCACCAGTCAAACGCGTGTCAATGAAGTGTTGTTTGATTGCTCAATGTTGTTCTGCGCTTGTCGAAGTTCTTTGGTCATTTGTAGCTGGAAAAGCACACTAGCACATTATGACAAGTTTCGGGTTATGGCAAAATGGTGTAAGTGGTAGAAGAACCTGGATGTTTAGTGGGATGCTGTGCTCGAATCCTCTCGTATCGTTAGCAGGAGAGGAGGGAGTGTTGGATGGCATTTAGTGCATTATGGTCCGGTTTGACTTCAACATGGCCTCGTAAGTGCCGCTACAACCGGTTGGTCCGGTACTCATGTGAAGTCACTTAAAGCGAGATAATAGCAGCTCTTCTTCCATCATTGACTCTCAATTCGTTGTTATTCCTGAAAATAATGAGAGAGACATTCTTAAGCATGCAAGCTGTCGATAGCTCTTTTCACTTTGCCTTGGAGGCGCGCAATGCTTCTACTGTATTTTCAGGACATTATTGGTGGTAGTAGCCCATAGCACACCAATGTGTTTGTCCCTAAGAGGCAGCATTCAACTTGTTCATACGACTACAGGCAGGTGCTCTTAATTGGACATGTTGAGACCTGAGTCAGTTGTGCCATTAAGGATGGATGGAAAGCACGATCCCATGAACGCATAAGGCAGATTGAGCTTCATATTCTTCTCCACCTTGTCCGTCAGCTCGAGTTGTGCTCGCTTCTAATCCGCACTTATAATCTGCACTCGGACGTAGATATTTAGTTCTAATGGAGGTAGTCTTGCCTCCCATTGCGGCATTTACTGAGGCGATTTTGGAATTAAGGTTAAAGTACACAGTGTTCCCACAGGTGGTAAGGGTGCATCAAGGTGGACATTCCACTATATTTCAAGGATATTCACATGTGACTCCGTCATTACTAACAGGTGCTTTTCCAACAGTTAATGAGAGGTTTCATTTCAGATACAGTGATCCACAACGTGCAATGCAACCAAGTGGTGGAATACATTGTCAGTGTCAGATCAAGGGATAATGCAGTAATTCGGGCCGTGAATAAGAGGCGGATGTTGATGCTGTCAAGACCAAATGGAAAGGTGTTCGAGTTGGGGTAATGTTGCGTTTAGGAGGATTTGAACGTAACATTCGGTAAAGACGATTGAAAAGTGAGCGGTTTTGACTTCCATGAGGGTTTTGGTTGCGTTTTGGGGAATTATTTGGCCAATCTCATCTTTATTAAATTGCTAAGCCCTTCTGTGGATGAATCTGAAGGCAGATACTTGTTTAGCACGCGCCATTCATTACTACAAGGAGAGATCTAGTAGCTAGATATCCCAAACTAAGTACCGCTTATCGCTGTGGCACGCACACTCACATATACAACAAAGAGAGATACACACATGTCTTGATCATAGATTGTAGTTAACAACGGAGAAATCCCAGCAAAGCAGAGAAAAATGTCAGTTGATCAAAGAATACGACGGACTGCTTCGGGTAGAACGGTTGCAGGATTGAAGCGCATGGGAAGTAGGTGCATAGTTAGGGTCATTTGGATACCTCTCTACTTCGCACAGAAGGTGGGACGAAAGACGAGTGATCATCGGCAATGCATTTCTCTAGTTGGTTGCCTTCTGTGCTGTACACTAATCTGACTGCGATAAAACCTATTAGAAACGCTGGAATAGCACATGCTTATACATGCAGGATCGCATCTTTTTACCTGTGAAAATAATGTGCATGTGCCTTTTGAATTAAATTTTAATTGCGCAGTGTTCTCACATGCAAGAAGAGAGGAGGTCAAGGTGAGCCGCATACACCGTTTGCTTACATATGAAAGATACAGTTCACAAGGCAACCAAAGAGTAATATGCATTGTCAGTGTGAAACTGATATAGAAGGCGATGATAATGCCCTCAAAGGAGAACAGAAAAGGGTTAAAGGTGAAGTTAATGCTGTAGGGAGTGGGGACTTGACGATAGATACAAGATGGAGTATGGGCTGCGTTGATCACACCAAAGGTGATGGTCTTGTTTTTGTGTTTGCCAACGTGGTTACACCTGCTTCACCTCGTCTGGATTACGATAGCAGACAAATTGCGCAAAACATGCGTAAAATGTGGCCTAAGTGAAATTTAACCCACCAGACTTTTGTTGACAAAAGTTGAGAAATTGAGCTGAGATAGGCTTAATTGAAGTTGTACGTGTCTCAACTTGACAGTGGTATTTTCGATGCTACGACTTGTTTCACAACTTAAAAATAAATCTCTGTTTGATGATGCACGATCTCATATGTAGTTTGTCTTTGCAGATCGTTTAAAGGTTGTTTGTAAGGCTTATTTTTCTTTGTGAATCGGGATAGAATTTATGTCAAATGGTCAAAGAAAACTTGAGAGCTGATTTTATGTGGAGATGCAGACACTTTCGCACATTAAGTAGGCCGATTCAACTCTTTTCCTACGCCTTATAACAAAATCAGCTTCACTGCCAAATGGACCACAAGTAGATTGCTTTCTCTTGTCATATGCCTTCGGAACACCTAGACGGCCGAACTGAGTTAAAAGGAGTACAGGTGGCCCACCTCTCGATGACACGATCCAAATCCTACAGGTCACGCTGGCCTTGCCACAGCTAGTTATCACCTCCAGCAAAATAAGCACCAAGTTAGGCTTAAATTTATATGCGCTCCACTTTCGCACGAAAAATAACGCCATCTATTTATTACCTAGTGATTTTTACACATGTGAATCCATTTTACTTTTCAACCAGTCAAAGGGCAACATGGAGAGGCTAGAGGGGAATGCAGTCATTGTGGCTCACCAACTTAAGCGCCTTCGTGAAAACTTTTCTTGCTAATTCACTTGAATTGCTGTGCAGAAGTGAGTGATGTTAACTTGCCTAACTATGTCCCTTAACCTCTGTAAAAGTACACAACGTGAGGACAAGACCTCAAGTTTATGTAAAATACGCCCTTCTTACCAAAGGAATGAGAAATACCAACTTTGAGGCAGTGAACGCAAAAATAGTTGGCACAGTGCAGTCCAGTAGAAGAGAGATGAGTCGCATGCACATTTCTTTCCATTCTGTGGTTGTGTCGCTTAAAACGAAAGGCGTTTGTAGGCATTGACGAACTACTTATTTAGACGCGATCAACACCCTCATAATGGTAGAAATGCTCACTCTATAATCATCTCTGGCGGAAGGTTTGTCCAAATCCCTATGTTACATTTTTCGTGGTATGATTCGAA
Source organism: Taenia saginata (assembly GCA_001693075.2). Classification (NCBI taxonomy): domain Eukaryota; kingdom Metazoa; phylum Platyhelminthes; class Cestoda; order Cyclophyllidea; family Taeniidae; genus Taenia; species Taenia saginata. Next base: position 159,872 of record LWMK02000073.1, on the reverse strand, counting down.
GTGACCTACGACACTTGGGGTGTCATAGCCAATCACCATGGTCCATTTGTTTTACCTTCTTTTCCTGGAGGGAAGATAAAGAGACACATCGAGATAGACAACAACATGACTCAAAAGTCGTTGCAAATTATATAAAACGAAGGCGAACATTTGCCTGCATAATTCGTCTTTGACTGCAAAAATGTGGCCAGAATGTGTGCTGGTGCCTCTTTCCATTATTGCACTACAAACTACTTGTTAAAGTCAAGCTCATCATTTTGAGGTTCAGATTTCTAAATTCTACCCAAAAATTTAAAGTAGAAAAATTTTATGCCTTCATTGTTTCAATATTTTGCCCACAGTAGCATTCTATGAAAAATGATGGTCAAATGACACCAGTTAGCATGGGCAACGAAGAAGGTGTTAATGCGAACCCCTCGAGAAATTTCCTCACTTTAACGGATTGATTGGTTAGAGGGTTGAGGGGTGCTGAAGCTTGTAAAACGCGACTCAAGTACTTCTGTAGCGCGAAATTAAATCGGTCTTGTGGTTCCAAGGCTATGGAATCCCAAAAGCAACCAATTTCCCATTCAGCAAAATGAGCATCACATCTGGTCCAAATTTACGCTTGACCCCACTCTTTTGGAAAATTGAAAACCTCAGTCTATTTATTAATAGGAAATAGTCGTAATGAAATGTGAGAAGTTCCTATCAAAGTATTTATTTTGCTTGCCCTAGTTATTCTAGTTCAGTAGAAGCCAAATGCTAGCATTTGGGTAGTCTAATGTTTTCTCCATCAGATTATAAATGTTAGTGGGTAGAATGGAATTAATGCTGATAGGAAATCGGTGTTAACCAGAGCGAATGGGGACGCATTCTCGGAAATTTTGGAGACTTGTCGAATGCTCCGAGAGGTCATGTATCAGTACTAGGCGGTGGTATTTTCCCTACTGGCAGAACCGCGATAGATAGACGGCCACGCGAGTGGAGAAGCAAATGCATTTCAGGGAGAGAGGGAGTTCATGCAGATGCTTGGTGTTCCTCCTTGAGTCGCCATCAAATTGACTGCCGTTTCGGTGGAAGGATTAACAGAAAGGCTCTTGTGAGTGCCAAGAGCCGATTTAGTCGAATTCGGATGGGGACGGGGGAAGAGTTGATGCCACAGCACATATGCTAATTCAGTTAATATATCTTTAATATTGTTGTGCAAATTTTAAATGTTTTACAACGAACCTACGCTACAATTCTCTGCTATAACAATCGAATTTCATCTTCCGATCACTATCTGGATAAAAGAGGACGGAAATTTTATGTTTATTGAACAGCGGAAGTAGATACTACGCAGAATCGAGTGTGGCGAACTTGTATCAACCAGCAGTTGCTAAAGCTTGCAACGGGAAGGCAGGGCCCCGTGTCAGTGTAAAATGCGACATTCTGTAGTGCTAAAGTGTGCAAATTGATCTTTGAGGCGGTAAACGCAAAGGTTATCAAGTCCCGTGCTGCCTCGTTGTAAGATTAGTCGATTGCACATTTCTGTCTTCCGCTTCTGGTTTCTTCCCCTTAAGACGAGTGGGTGATGTAAGAGATGAGGTCACGGATTTGAATAGGGATTTGGGGTTCACGGTGTGCGTCAAGTCATAGAGCTGATCGAATTTCGTCTACTTCTCCACTATCGGAGTTAAAGGCTTCAGATGCGTAGCGTAGGTGGTGTTAACAGGCCTATTCACACATAAAGGGTTTGTTCGAGCAAACAAGATTTATTAACGTGCTTTGAATGGCTACTAGCCCACAACTTGTCTGAACTTAGTGCCGCTTTCCATGAGATCAAACAGCATTTGCATTTTATCAATTAGGAATTAGAATTTGCAGGAAAATCCTGCCCATAAATGCCAAATAAATTTTGGCAAGGCATAAACTCCTCCACGCATTCTGCGTAGTCCGTGTTAAAAACAGCCTCTGAGCATGTAAATGCCACTTCAGGTCATCAGAGCTACATCATTTTAGCCTGCTCCAAAAACTCTTGCAAGCGGAAATTTAAATAAATAAAGCAAGTTTCTATTTAAAAAGCGAACACCACTTAATTATTCATGTGGTATGCAGCGCGAGTGTGTTAGAAATGGCACATAGATCAACCTCTTTGCACACATGTGGTTAAATTTCCGTCATGCAGCACTCAATTTCCTACCTCAAGACGCGTATAGGCGCTAACTTGTCGGTATTAACCTTAGACCTCAAACAATTTTGAAAAGCACACCCAACGTCACACAATTGCATGTTCTGCGAGGCCAATTGTGATAGCCGCCTTGGAGAAACCATGCGTTGTTCATATCCATGTCAAACAAGTTCTGCACAATATACTGGATTATCGTGTCGCCATAGCGAGAAGCATTAAAAACTGATGCCTGACCAGTCGCAATTTTGATGGAACATTTTTCGATGATGCCATTCGGCCCAAAGTTCGCACCAAGTAATGACACGTTTTGCAAGTCGGTATCTACTTTTGTCGCTCCACAATGCACTGAGTGAAGAGCATTCGCTGTGCTAATCGGTGGGTTTCAGTTCATGAGTCATTTAAACCTTCCTTACATGATAACAAAAGTGGTTTGTGAGAATACGGCGTAAAGAGCTCCTCGAAATGCTAGATTCTAGACCAGGGTGTCAAATTGATGCTTGTGGACTCTCAGCAACACTCTCAATAACAGACGATGACTAGCTAATTTACATCATTCTTGTTTGGGAGCTGTAAACAACCCGGTTTTCCTAAATGCTTTTATTAATCTCTTAGTAGCTGATTACACATCTTTCCATTTGGTTGAATCGCGTACTGCAGACCGTTCTAACTCCAATAAGTCATTTATTAGACGTTGAAAAACGCATAATAGTAATGAAGAAGTCACTTTAAGAAACCAGTGAATGCGTGTGGAACGTTCAACTTGGCCTTCCTTCTTCTTGCATGTGATAACACTATGCACCTTAAATGCTCTTATTAGAATTGGTGCTCGGCACCTGAATGCAGATTGTCAGTGCAGATTGGAACCTGCACTATTGGAGCTGATGTACACGAGTGTGAGATTCAAGCCACCTTATCCATTTCTGTTTGGATCATGCCTACAAGTGCGTTTATATGGCAGCACTTTCCATCCATCCCCAATGGGGCAAATGATTTGGATCTGAGTATGTTAGCTAAAGAATTCTTAACTATAGTGGGACGAACAAGTTAACTGCTGCCGCTTGAGGACAAACCTATTGATGTGCTCTTATCTACTGCAACTACTAATGTCTTAAACAAAGAGCGAAAAGCGTACGCGCTTGCATGGCAAGGTGGGAGGAGCTCTCAGTAGCATGCCTGCTAAACAATGTCTCTCCCATGCCGTCCAGTTGAAGTGGGATCAGCAAGGAATGGCTGAATTCGAAGCAGACCCTACTACACCAACAGCAATGGTTTTGCGGATGCTGCTTAACATCTCTCCACTTCTGCTAGCGATGTGAAAGGCAAAAGAACACAACATCCCACTAGATGTGCAAGTGCTTTGTTTGCTTACTCTCTCTGTTCCAACGCCGTTGTGCATCTTCGATTAATAAAGAACAGGGAACATTGCACAAAAAAGGGACAACAAGGAACAATCAACTATCCTTTCATTAACATGCGTTTAAGTAGTGATTTTGAATTGGTAACAGCGTAAATGGTGCTACCCGGGTCCTCGCATCGACCGATAAGTTGAATGCATCTTACCACATTTCTTAATGGTGCCGCAGTAGCTATAATCACACTTCTACAGAGTTGAAGAGTGTGCCACACGAAGGTAAAGATGGTTGATGATTACGGATCAGTAGGCATACCAAATACACCCTTCCCTCTACGTATAGTTAACTAATTACTCCTCGCCAGCTGTGAGCCATGAAGCAAAATAAGTTTGTTGATGAGTTGACTTCCATCCACTCATTTTCCCTTCACTAGAACACCCACAGTTGTACGCCTGTTTCCCACGGGAGTCGGATAGTATATCTGGTGAGTAGGTGTTGGCCTACCTTTCAAAAATATGAAAATGGAAACATATTCACCCATTTTACTGCAAAGAAGAGATGAGGATTCCACTAAAGGTGCATCCACCGTTCATTCATTGCAAAATTGATTTTTCTTTTACATCTCCTCTCATTTAGCTTGCGACCGGCCCGATTAATGCCATAGATTTTGATAAAATCAATTGCATTGCTTGGCTCAGAGTAGGAGAATGCATGCTTTGATCGCTTGCATACATTTGTTCTTCTTCTTATATCGGTATATGTGAGATCTGCTTCCTCCCATCCATTTGTTAATGTCGCGACAAGGAGGGATTAAACCGAATGTTATAGCCGCCTTATCTTCACTCTTCGGGTGTTATTTTCGAGGATAGTGGTATTCATCATTGAACCTGACTGCAGACTGAAGAGGGAAGGGAAGAGGAAAACTGCTCCTATACGAATGAGTAATGCATGCGTGTTCAACAGGATCCTCCTCATTATCGGCATGCGCATCGCTATGCTTGAATGCTCTCTCCTATGTACACGGTGTTCTCTCATGCAAGAAGGGACAAGGTCAAGTTGAGCCACATACACTGTTATCTTACGGGTGAATGATGCGACCCCGTGTGTAAAACATGTGCCTTACCAACGTTTAATAAAATGGTTTAACGAGATGTAATGTCAGTGTCAGAAAAATAATAATGCGATGATGTTAGGTGTGCTAGAGAAGGATGTGGTGATGTTCTCGAGGTTGAACAACGAGATTGAATGTGGGTGGTGTTGATCACACCAAATGTGATGGTATCGTCTCTGTAANTGTGCTAGAGAAGGATGTGGTGATGTTCTCGAGGTTGAACAACGAGATTGAATGTGGGTGGTGTTGATCACACCAAATGTGATGGTATCGTCTCTGTAAAATGCCAACGTGGCTACACCGGCTTCACCTCTTCTGGATTACCATGGCACACGGATTGCTCAAAGCATGCACAGAATGGGATCTGGGCGCAATGTAGTCGACCAGTCTTGTGCAGTCAAGAGAGGAGCAATAGAAGTGCAGAAGGTTTTGCTGGATTGCCACGTGTAACATTTGACATTGGTGTGTTAGATGCCACGACATTTCTGCTGGCGCCATTCAGCACTGCTCCCTCTTCTGCTAGCAATATGCAAGGAAGAGAGCAGACCATAGCACCACACAGGTGGGGTATTCGCCCACGTACAATGTCACGCTCTCCTCTCACACTCACTTTCTTGTACCTACAACGTATCTATTTATCGTGACAAGCGCCTTTGCCTCCCTCACCATTTTGAAACGGAGTAGGGTCACTGTGACTCAAGAAATCCCGAAGTAGACCTTCTAAGTACAAGTGCCACGATGTCAGCTAGCACTTATGATTGGTTTAGTACAGTGTCTGCCCAAGTGCAAATGGACTAATTGCCACCTTTCATTGAAGCCACGTAGTTTGCTTGCCCTCAATAGGAGAGTCTCACAGAACCGGATAACGAGGCTATAACTGTGGTCGCATCCTACAAACGTTATTCGTGACTTCACCAACAGTGCAAGGATGCGTCCATGATATAGTCGATTCAAAAGTGCTATCGCAAAATTAGCCCAGATGTCAATGCGTGACGTGAGGCTTCTCTTAATTTTTTTTTCCAATTTGGTCACCCTTCATCTTCGTGATAAAAAGGTGTGAGTTGGATGTGGGAGGGTTCATGCATTTCAACATGTCACGTTGCATGGGACTGGCCTTGTAGGTCAAGAAGAAGAGAGCCCATAGGCTGCTCTGCGTGTGCAGCATTCTTATAAATACGTCATGAGTTGTGAATGGAAAACATTGGTGGTATGAAGATGGCGTCTCAATTACACCTCATTCTGTTAGTGACTTCGATTTTGGCTTTGGGCTACAAAGAATCCATTGGTAAGTTGTATTTTTACCTATGAATTTTATAAGCATTTGTGCGAAAGCATTTGTTGAATAGCAACATTGCTTCAAAGCAGGCTATAAGCAGTTGCATCTTAGTGCATTCACTCCTTTTGAGGGACTTGTGCTCTCAGGTCGAAGATAAATGTGATTGGCACCACTGAATAGCCCCTTAGGCTGACTAGCACTTTTGTATTTTCAGAAGGGACATTGGCAGTACGGCTACCAGTACATGGCATCTTCCGTTGGGGCCCTCTGTTTTCTAACGGCATTGGATTAAGATGGGATCCGGAAGAATTTAATGCGTCCCATGAAGACATCATAATGACGGCAGTGGCGACTTCTGGTTCAAAATTCGAAGTGACAGATAGTGCGAACCTCAACGAAGGAGGAGTCACTCTTATGGGACTGACGCCCAATAGCTCATACATTGTGACTGCGACAGCAAATATAAGTGAAAACAATACTCTGGTATTGAGAAAAACTATTCATACACCGGCCAATGGTAAGCTAATCCATATGAATACATAGTTAAATGCCACACCGGATGACGCTATTCATTGGCATTTATCAGAAGAGACAGCAACTGCCTTTCTTACGCAAAAGCATTGTTTAAGTTCACCACTGTGTACCAATACTTAGCACTCATTGCTAAACATTTTCTTTGTGACGCACAAATACAAGGAGCAATTTAGTCATTCTTATGAGTGGGAGAGTGTAGTCGACATGTCCACTAATACGTCACCATCGGTCATCTTCATCTTGTCATGCAGGCTTGTGTCTTGTTAATAAGCATCACTTTCACTCCCACCTCTACACATATCTGTAGACGTGTGGTCTGCTTCAAAGTAAGTAGGAGAGGCATATCTTGGATAGTACCTTTCGCTCACTTTGAGCTCACCAAAGGCTCATGTCGTGTCGTGTCGTGGAGAAGAGAAAACCTCACACTTCGTCGGATGCAACAGTGTAGACAAATGTAATGGGTATTACTGAGTAGTCACACTTGCTGGTTAATACTATTCCTATTTTGCAAAACGTACAATTCCAGGCACGAAACCTCCGCCATTCTACTTCGATTGGGAACCTGTGACTAATGAATCCATTCACCTAAGTTGGGATTATCTGGGTCTGGAGGACATATCCAACGCGACCATCACAATGACGGCAAAGATGGCTTCTAATCTCAGTGTGGAAAGATCGGCGTCTGCGCTAGTCGACGTAGGAGAAGTCACTGTTGACGGACTGGAGCCCGACACACTATATATTGTGACTGCGACAGCATTGAAAGATGGACAGCAATTCTTTAATTCCACCAGAGAAATTCGGACACTGGAAACTGGTAAGCTAGTCCACGTGATTCTACTCTCAATGTCACATCTCGGTGTATTATTCACCGACATTTGTCAGAAGCATCGACCGCATTTCTTACACAATCGCATTGTTTGCGTTTACCACTGGGCGCCTATTTGGAGTGCTCATCACTAAACTCTTCATTGTCGAGTGATGGGCATGCCTTGCATGACACAATTGCCAGAGTGTTTTGTCTACACAGGCCATGGGGAAGTAACGGTCGTAACGACTAGCGGATCTGCTATAGCCTCCGCAATACTTGGGCTCCTCCTCACTTGCATGGCGCTAGTCCTCGCTTGAACGCTCGCGTCGGTCAAAGCCCATTTCCAAACCATCTATCTTGATCCAATGTCACGTTCCATGACTTGCGTGTCTGCATCACCTCATTCTAATTTGCACGCACTCATTATGTCGGGAGTACCCCACTCCCTACTCATTCTTGCTTAACTAATATTGGTTTGACACCTCTTGTTGGATAACCGCTGAATGACAAATAAACGCTGTCGGCACATTTATTTGTGGTTGAGTGGAATAGACTGGGAAGGCCTTATCTCTCCTGCGGTGAAATGGCTTGATATCTTCCTAAGTTAAGTGGGCGGAAGTGTCGATTCTAGGTTGGCTAACACCTACTTACCCTACCCAATGGCTGACTGGCATGTATTTTGTGGCGTTTCAGTGAAGGGAGGAATGAGTAGGTGGGAGTTGCCCACCAACATCCCTGTTTTGCTTCATGGCTTGTATCATTAATATCCTTATTTTCGTTCATGGTTCAACTGAGAGAGAGAAATGTAGTTGTTTTAGTAATGTGAATACTATTCCCGGTACGGCAACCTGAACTTCATTGTTTATTTTCATTTCGGTATAGCAGGCCTTCGAATCCCGTAGAAGTGCGTTTTTCAGTGCTCTAGCACCATTACGAAATCTGGTGAAATGAGATTAAGATACGGGGTAATAAGGGGACGCAGGTAGGCACCAATCATTTAATTACCATTTCGGAACCACTCGGCAAACGGGTGTCAGTACGCAGTTCTTTGCTAGCTCTTTGTTGCCCTTTCCTTGCTGTATACATTTCGTCTTCTGCAGCTGAAGATGCACACCACCACATTGTGACGAGCTTCAGTGTAGGATTGAATGAAGCAAATGGACAAAGAATCTGCACGTCTAGTGGAATGGTGTGCTCGGTTCCTTCCAGCTCGCTAGTAGAATAGGAGAGGTAGTGTTGAACTACATTCACAAATCCACTGCACTCAATTTGGCACAGTGTGGTTTGAGTTCTGAAAAGCCTTGCAAGTGCCACTTCAACTGGATGACATGGAATCCCCAGTGGATTTTCTCAACGTGGCGCAATGACCACTGTCCGTTCTGCCTTCTTTGACTCCAACTTCGTTCCTTCATCAATAAATGTGCAAGATGCATTATTCAGCGACCATGCTGTTGCGAGTCCTCCTCACTTTGCCATGGAAGCGCGTAAGGTTTCCACTGTGTTTTCCAATGCTCTAGTCGCATCAGCTAAGAATACATCAACGTGTTTGCCTTCAAGAGGCAGCAGTTGACTTCTTCTTTCCACTTCACTTAAGGGCTCTTGAGTTGACACGCTCAGACCTAAATCGTTTGTGCTACTGTGGGTGGATGGAAGCACATGTAGTACATGGCAGTACATGGAAGTAGTACATGGAATGCACTACCATGTAGACACACCTATAGACGTGGTTCAAATAGAGGTGGATAATGTACACTGGAATTCATATTCGCGTCCATCTTCTCCATCAGCCCGACTCGTGCTTGCTTCCAATCTGCACCTTTAATCTGCATTCGGATGTAGATATTTAGCTCTAATTGTGCTGGTCTTGCCATCCGACCAGGCGTTTCCAGAGGCACATTTTGAATTACAGTAAAGGCGCACAGTGTTCCCACATGCAGGAAGGGAGGAGGTCAGGGTGAACACTCCACACTGTTTCACAGGTGTTCACATGTGACTCTGTTATTTCTAGCGTACACTTTTCCAACGTGTAACAAAAGGCTACCAAGTAGTGGGTGATTTAAGTCGTGACGAATTTGTCGATGGTGTTGCTCTCAAAGTTGGGCGCAAAGTGGTTTGTGTCAGGATACCATTGTGTGTGAGAGGGATTTAAATAAAACTTTCGATGGAAACGATTAGAGAGGGAGCATTTTTACCAACGTAAGGGTGTTGGTCGCGTCTCAATAAATGTTTCGTAGACACCGTCTTCACCACTCCGTGTTAAATGGCTAGGCTTCCCTTAGGAGGAACTGATGACAGATGCTCCATCAGCGCACGGTGCTCCTCACTACCATGGGGAACTCGTTGCTAAAATACCCACCCAAATACCGCTCATCGCTATAGCATGCAAACAACCACACGCCTTGCTCACAGATCGTTGTGAGCAACGAATTATTTCCACCAACGTCTTAGGACTCAAATAAAGCGGGCACGGTTTTCGAGTCGCTTTAATAATATCAATTGATCGAAGAGCGCAGCAGACTGACTCGGATTAAGCAGTGGCTGCATTGAAATCACTGGGAAGAGGGATTATAATTTGCCTCATAATTATGGTCTCATGGAAACCTATTAATCTGGAAGAGAACTTTGGAGTAAAACGAGGGGAGGATTTGTTATCATTGATGAGGAGGAATTAGTGGACTGTACTGCAGCCGGTTTTGCTTCTTCTCGTCTGCACCTCGTGGATTCAGGTCGTGCAGGCGAGCTCGCGCTCCTTTCGGTACGACGAGTGGGAGGGAAGTATTGTACCTCGCATGTCTTTGTGAAATTTGTTTTCCAGGCTATTACTTCTCTTTTTGACACGCAACAACCAGATTAGTCATGGAGGCTGTAAACGAAATAGGATGGGTTTTTGTTGGGGAGTGAGCAAGAGACATTTCGAGGTCATCAGAAGGTTTTTAGGAAAACAAAAATCCAAATTATCTTATCCCGTTACCTTCTTGTCAGCTTTTCTATCCGTCTAGATGCTTAGGTTACAACGCAAGTTCCCCTTCAATATTGCCCTTTTTTCACAATTGTCGTGCAAGGACAGAGAAGAAATGGAAAAGTTGGAAAGCACTATTTCGTGTCAAAATAAATGATAAGTACTTATGCATGCTACAAAAGGAATAAGATAGAAAATGAGGGAAAACTATTGTATGAAAGCAATAAATGGAAGGGGTGAATGGGACCACGTCAGCTACTCGGAACTCGTTGGACTTAAACTGGACATGTGGCATGAAACGTTTTGGATCCTAGACCAATTTACCGTCGACCCTTACCGAGGTACGCTTTTCCACCAGGTGTGTCAGCGTAGAAGGGAATTTGCTGTAGGATGATGCATGAGAAGTGAACACTCAATTGGAACTTCGTCTGACTCCGCTTCACTATCTACGCTCCTTCTTCTTTGCTAAATATTCTGCTGATTCCACCTCCCGCATTCATTTTCGTCCTTTGCAAAGCCCAGCACATTAATGTAAGTCGGTTGTCTGATTAAACGAAGGCATTACACCGGCAAATACAGCATATCTAAAAAAGCCCGAATTTATAGAAGGAATACTTGTACTGGTGGTGGGTAGTCCTTTCCACTCGTTGCGAATTCATTATGCTCTCGTGTCATGAGGGAGTTGAAAGCCTCCTCCTAAAATTACTGGTAGCAATTTATTCGCTTCCCTTCGTCGATCACAACGGTCTAGACAATTGTTCGCTACATCACTAAGTGATCGAGGTGGCTGATTTATACTTCTCCCATTTTGTTAAAGAGACAATGCCAGAAGACTGGCAAATACAAAACCACTTCTATTGGTGTCCTGCGGGCCCTCACTCCATTCGGCAAAGTCAAAATTCACCAGACTTAGATGGAACAGTTGAGAAAGAAATCAAGTCAAAGGCAGTGTTGGCTTCTGACCAAAATCCGAAAAGTCAGCGCTTGTGTAAATCAGCGAAGGAAGGGTCAATATTGACGGACTGATACCCAGTTTATTGTACATTGTTACTGGGATCGTAGTGCAAAATTCAATCCCATTTTTGGAATTCACCTAAAATATTCCCACATTGGGCACCGGTAAGCTAATGCGTGTGATTATGCTGGAAAGTCCACATTGGAGGGTAATATGCACCGCCGATGATCAGCAAAATGCTTAAACGACTTTCGAGCACAAGAGCACTCAATTCAAGCACTTTGCGTTTAAGGAATTGCATGCTTGCATGACATAATTTGAAGAATGACTACATTTCACAGGCGATGGGAAGGGCAGTGTGGCAACGACCAGTACGTCTATTATAAATCCCGCATTTGCTGTGCTCCTTCCCACTTGCATGGCGCTAGTCCCTGCTTAGGGGCTCGCGTGGTCATTGCAGCCTTCCCATTCATCCACAGTCATCCAATGACACGGTCCATTACTTGCCTCCTTCCACCACTTCTTTCTCCCTTGCAGGCATCCATGCTGTCGATATGTCTCACTTCCTCTTCATTCTCGCTTACTTACCATCAACCCGACTTCCCATTGTGGAACAGTCCCAAATGACAAGTGCACGAATTTGCACATTGATGTGTGGCATGATGGACCGGACTGAGAAAGCGTTCTCCATTTGCAGTGAAATGGGACGGGATTATTATGAGCACCAGATCAGGTCTCCATTTATATTGAACTTTGCTTATTCACAAAACACACCTCCTTGTCTACTTATTGTTTGGAAACATTTGCAAAAAATATAATTCCATCATAGCAACTAAGTAATTGAAAGGCAAACGAGCGGGATTAGGGATGGCACAGTGAAATGCTGTTAGTCGGTTCACCAAATGAGGTAAACACGCTAGGTTGTTTGATTTCTAGTGAATCACGTATCTCATTAGAAGACCGCCCGAGTCGTTGAATGAGCACGCATTTTGGGAGTAGGATGGAGGAAATTCAGCCAATTTCGTACCTCATTTTTTATCATTTTAAAGACTAGTTATTGCGCATTGGCTACTCCAATAGATCATGTACCACCCCCAAGCGGTGGCGTCCTCGTTCTGATGTTTACGAGGTAAAGGAGCGGGAAAAACGCGAGTAGAGGTGTAACCAGCCTTGGAAAAGAGAGGGAGACAATGCAGCGAGTGGTCTTCCTTCTTGCGCTTCTGCTCATCTTATTTCCCACTGTGGCAATAGGATTAACAGAGGGGCCCCTCAAAACATCGAGTGGCAAACACTCTCCTATGTTGAAGGACCATGTTTGGCACACAGGCGAGGCTTGAGGCGCCGCAGCACAAACTATTCTTCAGTGGTTTTGCCTTCTTCATTGTCTTTCGCCTTGCCAACATTCCAGCCACATCTTCTACTTTGAGCCTCTGCCCAGACAATCAGATTTCCTTCTATGGCAGAAAACAGTAAGGAGGAGGTCAGGGGATTTGTGGTGCAGTGCGAAGGAGAGGACTGAATGCTGTGCAGGAGCGAATGATGTTAGCTTGCATACCTATGTCTCCAAACGAAAAGGGTGTGTAAATAATTAAGCTGTGTATCTGATTATAGGGTGCAGAATTTTTCCTGAGTTTACACGAAGGTGGAAGATGGACAATTTGTTCGCCAGGATTCTTGCTACTACACTACCCGCGATAAGAATCGAAGGAACAGTACACCTGTCCTCCATTTGTCCCTGGAGAACAGACGGCAATATGACCCAAAATGTTGCCGCAAATAATATTAATAAGGGCTACCAATCACCCAAACGACCCACTTTTGGCTACAAAAGTGTTCAAGCAGGTGTGCACACATAAAGTGCCTTCTCTTTCCATTAACCTGTTACCAGCCGCCTGTCAAGGTCAAACTCATCACTTCAAGGGCCGAATTTCTACATTCTACTCAATCTCTTCAAGTAGGAAAACCCTCTTCTCACAGTACTTGTTTGATAGCAACGGTGTTTAAAAGACAACATTAGCACGGGAATTGAGGATGGATTTAGCACAGACCCGTCCAAAACACTGCCTCACTTCACCGAACTGATTGGCTGTAGGGTTGATCTGTAGTGCGACTCATAACAAGTGACTCGAGTACTGCAGCAGTATGCAGTCAAGTCTAAGTTGGTGTTCCAAGGCTACGGAATTCCAAAGCTTACCACTTTCCCACTCAGCAAAACGAGTGCCACATCTGGCTCAAATTTGTCTTCGGTCTTACTTTCCCACGAATCACAAATCTTTAGCCCACCCACTACTAGGAAATGCCCACAATGAAATGTAAGCTGTTCTGTCTGTCGTTTCAAGAGAATTAGTTGGGGGCGTGCCATATTCTTAGCAAATTACGCTTTTTACAGTAGACTATCTAAGCTGTTATTTGCGCATAAGTTGAACTCCTCTTCAACGTCTGCTTCAAAAATGCGTTTGCTTACCCTAGTTGCTCAGGATTTGTAGAAGCTGAAGGCTACCATTTAGCTGATCTGACTTTTGGCCCACCAGATTTTAGATATCAGAGATAGAATAAAATAAATAGTAGCAGAAAAGTGCTATTAATCCAAGCAAATTATGGCCTATTCTCAAGAATCCTAAGGACCAGTTGAATGCTCCGAGAGGTCATAACCACCGCTAGGCGGTGGTATTCCCATCCCGATACGACCGCCGTGGGGCCATGGCCACACGGGTGTAGCCGCCAATGGGTTTCAAATAGAAAGAAGTCCACGCAAGTGGGTGCTTTCCTTCATTGAGTCGCCATCAAAGTTACTACTGTCATGGCTACTGAGTTGACAGGAAGGCACTTGTGAGTGTTAAAAGCCCAAACAGTGATGATGGTGGGGGTCGGGCACAATTTGACTCAAAGCACACGTACTAATACAGCAAAGAGGCCTTCAACATAGCCGCGCGCATTTCGACTACATTAGAACAAATCTAGCCTTTAAGTCTCTGTTCCGACATTACGACTTCCTTCTCTAATTCCTAACAGACAAGAAGAGGATGAAGATTTTCTGTTTGTTGGAAAGAGGAAAGCTAATGATGCGCGCATGAGAGCCAGGTTGGGAAGCTTGTAAGTGGGTTAATCACTGTGATATGCTCTTCGTTGCATGAAAAAACTTGCGTGAAAAGGTGGTCTAGTTTGTGCGACGACTGTAGAGATGCCTACACTTTGGTACATTTCACTTCTAGTGATTTGTCCTCCGGATCTAGCTGATTTCAACTTACTTGAATGGATTGATTAGTCACAGGACCCCAATGGAAGTAGAATTGCGGGGCATTCGTGCCTGGAATTGTACACTTTAAAAATGGGAGTGTTGTTAAACAGCCAGTGTGACCACTTATTAATACCCATTACATTTGCCTACACTGTTGCAACCGATGAAGTGTGAGGTTACTACTTCTCCACGACATGACACTTCGGTGAGTTCAAAGTGAGTGAAAGGGACTACCCAATATATGCCCCATGAACAATGCCTCTCCTACTTACTTTGAAGCACTACACTTTTTTACACTTTTGTACACCTCACTTCTAGTGATTTTGTCACATTTCACAGCAACCGAGAGAGCGCCTTCCCAACCTGTTCCACTAAACAAGAAATTGACACGCTATAGTCGTATGTTGGTCACTCAGAGGCTATTCATTATGAAATGTTAAACTAATGCTAACTAAGCAAGAATGAATAGGAGGTGAGGGAACCCGTCACTATGGATGCCTGTAAGGTGGAAGGAGGTGGTGGAAACACGCGTAATATAAGTCGTGGCATTGGATGAAGAGGAATGATTCTCAAATTGGCATTGACTGAAGCGAGCGCACATTCAGGGGCTAGCGCCACGCAAGTGACAGGGACGCCAGTGATCGCGCAGGTTATGCCACATCCGCTAGTCGTTACGACCACCACCTCCTCATGGGCTATGCAAACAACACATTCTGCCAATCATCTCATGCAAAGCATACATTCCACCAACATAAAGGATTTAGTAGTGAGCGGTAATGCTAGACGCCTAGTGCTGAACTCGAACAACGCTTCTGTGTGGGAAAGGCAGTCGATCCCTCCACCGGTAATAGTCGATGAATGACAAACTTCAAAGTGGCATTTACAGCGTAACCACACGCACTAGCTCACCAGTACTCGGTGTTAGAATACTGCTGCTGAAATCTATGAATGCGCACCCGTCATAGCTTGCCGTCATAGTCACATCGCGCAATGAGTTGGGCGTCGGTCCTGTAAAAGTGACTCCTCCTTCTTTCGCGCACGCAGATGGTGACTTTTCGGATGTGGGTTCAGAAACCGACAATGTCTTCATTGTAACTACTCCATCGGGTGCATCATTCAACCATTGCGTACTCCGGCGTTGGTGAATGGAGTTGGGACTCACTAGACCCACTTGAAGTGTCTTTGTACTGAACTCCCTCTTGTCGTTCTTCCTTCAACAAAGCAAGTCAAGTGCAGTGAAAAAAGTTCTACCTAGTGCCATCGAAACGTGACGAATGTGGCATAACAATTCGTCATTAGTAGAAGGCTTCCATCGCCCTGCTACATGCGAGCATGATGGCTTCAAAGTGATTGGATGCACTAGAAATGGACTGCTTATGGCCCGCATCGAAGCAAATGTTATGCGTCAACAAATGTCTCTGAACTCGTGCTAGTGAGACTCGAATGTAAATTGCCACTTACTGACTGCTATTTCGCTGTTTACAGCCAGCAGAAGGAGACACACTTGAAACGCCATCTCCACGCCACAAATGCTTCGCATTTTACAACTCATGGTGCATTTCTACGAGCGCTGCACACGCATATCAGCCTGTGAGCTCGTCTGTTACTGACCTACTAGGCGCCTTCTGCCCAATGCGACGTGGTGGAAAGTACACACATGTCACTATGGCGTGGTATCTTTTCGCCCGTACGAAAACAGTGCATGCAGCTCACCTTGACCTCCTCCCTTCTGGATCGCGACAACACCGTGTACATACTGAAGAGCGTTCCAGCATAGCGGTGTTCACGCTGACAGCGAGGAGGATTCCGTTGAAGGTGCATTCACCGTTCCATCATTGGGAAGTTGCTTCTTCTATTTCTCCTACATCAGCCTGCACTTGGGCCGATTATTGCCATGGATTCTTACGAAATGAATTTCATTGCTTAGCTGAGAGTAGGAGCATACATGATTCGATCGCTCGCATGCTATCGTTTCTCTTAGACTGGCATGATTGAGTTCCGCTTCCTTTTATCTACTTGTTGATATTGCAACAATAGTGGACTAGACCGAAGGCTGTAGCCGCCTCAGCTTCACCTTTCGGGTGTTAATTTCGAGGAGGGTGGCATTTGTCGTTGGATCTAACTGCAGACTTGAGAGGAAAAGGGAGACAAGAACTGCTCCTAAATGAATGAAAGATGAATACGTATTCAATAGGGTCCTCTTCATTATCGGCATGAGCATCGCCATGCTTGAATGCTCTCGCCCGTGTACACATTGTTCTCACACGCAAGTAGGGACGAGGTCAAGATGAGTCGCATACACTGTTTACTTAAAAGTGAATGAAGCGACCCCTTATGTACAAGCATGTGCTCTTCCAACGTTTAATAGAAGGTTTAGTGGGATGCGATGTCAGTGACAAACCAGAGAATAGTGCAATGGTGCTGGGCGTGGCAGAGAAGGAGGTGGTGATGCTCTCAAGGTTGAGCGCAGACGGTCCAATATTGGTGGGTGTCGATGAAGAAGGAGGAAGTGCAAACCACCCGTCGATGGAGAAGTAAAGTGAGTGAGCAGATTCGACCACAACAGAGATGTAGGAGGCGTTTCAATGACCGCTAGCGTGGCTACACGCGCTTGACCTTGTCTGCATTACCATCGTGGACGGATTGCGCAGGCATTCGTGAGATGTGGCCTAAGGACTATGCAGACCACCAAAATTGTGCTGCTTAAAGAAGAAATTTAATATTGGGACAGGTTTGGCTAAGTCTCTACATGTTAAATTTGCAGTGGTGGTTCTGCTTCCAAAATATTTCCATTAGTGGTGCTGGGAGAAAAGAATGCTCTCCAGCTATAAGTAATGTAGGAATTGGACCTCTTAGCTGATGAGTTTGTCCTCAGCGGCCACAGACTGCCATCCGATTGCTTGCAAAGCAATGGAAAGTGATGAAGTCACCTTGTCTGCCTCAATGTTTCTTTGCCGCATTTTCCCAGCTAAAGTGGAGGTGGGAGAGGTCATTATCGTTTCCTTGTCCTGCAGCTAACGTCTGTTGTTTAGTGCCTCATTCCTTCCACAGTTCATAAGGCCAACAGATGCACCACGGTGATTAGTTATGACCCCCCGAATGTCGTGTGTTGCCTCCAATCACACCACGAGAAACATCGAGACATGATTTCGCGGCTCTTAAACAGGGTCCCTTTCACTCTTCATTCAATATGCTTGCTTCGGTAAAGTCTCCACTCTCGAGCTCAGCAGTAACGACCGTTGGATATCAGTAAGATGACCTAGAGTACTGGAGGCTGTGGACCAAATCATATGGCAAGGCATTGTGCGAACATGCACCACCCAGAGCCGTGACTGACGCGCATGGCTAGAGGCTAAGTTAAAGACAGACATTTTGTTAGAAACCATAAACAGGTGACCTTAACAAGTAGTTGGTAGTGGGGCATTTGAAAGAGGTGTTATCGTTGTCATCGTTTGTCATCGTTGGAGAACTTCACCTGAAGACTAATTTCGCACATAGTATATGGCTGTGCGGCCAGTCAGACCCTCCTTTTGGGCAAGAAAGCGAAAGACGCAATGTCCAGAGACCGTATTGCACCTCGGTGTGGCGTAGAAAGAAGTCGACTTTAACTAGACCATCTCCCATCTCACCGAAACACATGCTTCCAGTGAGACTGACTTCTTGGTGTTCACCAACACAACGACTTGTGGAAACTGAGAAAAAAGGCGTTAAATTGCCAAATGACTTTGACAGTAGCTTCCTGTGTTTGGGAAGTGGGAAGCAGGCACCACTTTTCGCCATTTGCCAACCTCTCCTTATAGTCTGAACGAGATATGTGTTGGATGGGGAAGAAGTTCTTCTGGTTCTTGTTAAGTAAGCATTCAGTGGTTATTCATGTACTCCACTAGCAGCGGTTGCGACCCTGTATTGCTCAGGGTGCTGGAGCATCCTGCAGTCCCAAACGAAAAATTGGGGTCACAGAGTATGGGCTTCGCTTCCTCTCCCATCACGTGTTTCGCGCATGTTCGGGAGAGTGATCACGAAATACTCTTGTTGTCAAAAGTGAATAATACTCTGTTGCGCGGGCGAAAGACAAGTAGTGGTGAGGTTGATGGAATCAGCGAGCGAGGTAATTGAAGGAGGCGGTGGAAGAAATCAATTGGTCAGATAGTAGGCTACTGTCTGCCATTGTACCAAGTGGCTGATTTGATTAGAGTTGTGGCCGGACAAGGTGTACCATCGTTTAAGGAGCAGTGCCCCTCCCCCACCCCTGTCCCCTCTGTCCCTGGATGTGCAACAAGGTCGTCTCACGAGCGGGTGTGCTGTGTTATATTGCATGACATTATGTGCTGTTGTAAGGAATTACGACCCTTCTCCCCTGACTCAATTCTTCTGTCTGTTCCTCAGGAGGGGTTTGCCTGTGTCGTACACTTTCTGATCACCTCTCATCTGGTAGACCTTCCGCGACCGTCTTATGACCGCTGCCATGTTATCTGAAGCGCACTTACAGAGCAGGAAGAGTCTTGCAAGGATAGAATAGTCCATGTTTTGGAAGTTAGGGAGGCACAATTGGGTAGTAGAATTGGCGGAGCTGATGAAGATTGGGACAGTTCGCTACTTGCCTCACAGTTTAATCAGCCAGCCAACAGAATACCTCACTGAAACTGTTCCTTGATCTGACATTGACAATGCATCCCACAAGTTAGTTGCATTGCATCATGCAAACCGATTTCATATAGTTACGACCCTAATTAAATGTTGAAAAAGCGTAAGTTGGTGATAACAGTATTTAGGACCTGTGGACAAACCGTTGGACTACCTAAATGTTAGCGTTCACTCCCTACTAAACTTAAATAAGTAAAGCAAGGAAAATAAATTCTGTAAGTAGGAACAGTCGACATTTGAGTGGAGTCAAGCGTAACTGTATGCCAGATGTAGTGTTCGATTTGCTACATGAAATAGTGGCTGCTGTTAGGCTTCCGAAGCCTTGGAATCACAAAACCGATTTAAAATCCTACTGTAGAAGTACTAAGTTATGTTCAGCAAGCTTCAGCACCTCTCAACCCTCAAGCCAATCAGTCCAGTAAAGTGAGGCTATTTCATGAGCGTTTCGTGTCAACACCGTTCTCATTCCTCCATGCCAACTAATGATATTCTGCAACCATTTCTCATAAAAAGTTACTAAGAGCAAAATACCGAAAGAGCGAAAGTACAAATTTCTCCCAATGTAAAGGTCTGAGTGGAATTCAGAAATTTGGACCTCAAAATGATTAGTTTGACCCCAACAAGTGGTTGGTAGTACAATATTGAAAGGGGTGTCTACACACATTCGAGACTCATTTTCACAGCCTAAAACGGATTTCGCAGGTAATCGGTCGCTTTCATTTACACAAGTTGCGACAGGTTTTGAGTCGGACAGTTGCACCATGGTTGTTAGTAATGACCACCACTTAGAGTCCTGGCTGATGGAAATAAAGTTAAAATCATAAACTAGTGTTGTTGTCTACCCCGATAGGTCTCTTTGTCTTCCCTCCAGCAAGAAGAAGGGAGGGCAAATGGATCATGGTGATTGGTTATGACAACCCAGGTGTCGCCAGTCACTTCTACTCATGCCAAGAGAAATGTGGTGTAGGGAGGTGCGAATAAACCTTGCGATAGAGATGATTGTCGAGTGGGCGTTTCCACCAACATGAGGGTGTTGGTAGCGTTTGGGCAAATAGTTAGTCGACACCTACTCACTGCTTGTATTTTAAGAAGCAAAACCACAGAGTCGAAGGTAAGGTAAGCGCGATCCATCTTCCCTTCATTGGGCTGCACTGCGCCAACCGTCCTGTGCATTCACTGTCTCAAAGGCGACACTTCCCTTTCTGGTGGAATGGAGGCCATATTTTACATGGACATGAGGTCCTGTCCTCACGCTCTGCAAGTTTGTAATCGTCGATTGATATGGTTGGGTTAATTAACGACACCCACACCTGCGCAGCATTTCAAGTGAATCAGCGAGGAAGATTTCGCATGAAGACGCTTAACTCGGTGGGCCAAAATGACAGCATTCCCATCCAGCCCCACATCAGTGTCTTCCATTGGCTGATCTGAGAAATGGGATTATATTATGTGTAAGTGATTCTAGGTACTAAACAGTCAAAGCGTTGAGTTTTGTGAAAAGTGGAGCTCAATGTAAATTTAAGCCTAATTTGGTGCCTGTCATGCTGAGGGTGATAGCTGACTATTGCAAGGCCAGCGTGACCTTGAGGCTTGGGCCACCTTTACTCCATTCTCCTCAACTAAGTCGATTGGTTGTCTCGAAGGCACATGACAGGAGAAAGTAATCCATTTGTGGTCCATTTGGCAGTGTTATTAGGCTGAGGTGAGGAGTTGACTTGGTCCACTTAGTGACCGAAAGGGTCTTGGCCCCCACAGAGCATCAGCTCTCATTTTTACCTCGGCCAGTTGACACACACCGTTTTCCACTTGCACAAAGATAATCTTATCAATGGCTTTCAAACCGTCCGCAACGGTGAGTAGGTGGGCGAACCGGTGTATCACCATCAACCAGAGCTTTACTTTCACTTAGTAAATCAAGTCGTAGCTCCGAAAATGTCACTGTCACGACGCAACACGTAGAAAGCTAATTAAAGCTGCTGTAAATCCAGTTCTCTTCTTTTGGCAACGAAAGTCTGCTGGGTTAAACATCACCTAGGCCACATCTTACGCATGCTTTGCGCAACCCGTCAGCCATGGCAATCCAGACGCGGTGAAGCTGGTGTAGTCACGATGGCATTCACAGAAACGAGACCATCAAACGTGGTGTGATCAACGCCGCCCACAAACCGTCTCGTCGCCATCGCCGTGTGTTTTGTAATTCTACGCCCCCTACAATGCACCCACCTTGAATCCCATCTGCTCTTCTTCCAGAGCATCGCCACCTCTTCTTCCCATTACTCATACCAGCTTACTCGTCTTTGATCTCGCACTGACAATGCATCCCACTCACTGATTGCCTCGTGCCGTAGGCCAATCCAGCCCAGACCGAAGAATACTGAGGTAGTTGGGGTTGCTGTTAAGGATAGGGATGGCAATGCTCGCAATGTTGAGCACAAGAGGGTTCGAGGTGGGTGAACGTTGGTGTGCGTGGGGGAGATTCAACACATCTGGGGATGGAGTGTGGGCGGCGTTGATCACACCACATGTGATGGTCGCGTTTCAGTGAATGCCAACGCGACTACGCCGGCTTCACCCCGTCTGAATTACCGTGGCAGACGGATTGCGCGTAGCATGCGCAAAGTGTGGCCTCAGTGAAATGTAGCCCATCAGACTTGTGCTGCCGAAAGGAGAGAAATGCAAATGTGGGAGGTTCAGCTGAATTTCCACGCGTCGCATCTCGACAGCGGTGTGTTAGATGCCACGGCATTTCTGTTGGTGCCGTTCAACACTGCTTCCTCTCTTGCTGGCCACGTGCAAGGAAGAGAGCACACCATGGCACCACACAGGTGGGGTATTTGCCCACGTACAATGTCACGCTCCCCTCTCACACTCACAGGCTTGCATCCACGACGTATCTACTCGGCAAGCGTCCTTGCCTCACTCACCATCTTGAATTGGAGCAGGGTCACTCTAGCTCAAGAAGATTGCAAAGCGGACCTTCCAAATGTAACTGCTACGCTGTAAGCTAGTACTTCTGATTGATTTTATCCAATGTTTGCCTGACTGCAAATGGACTGACTCCTACCTCTCATCAAAGCAGCACTTTGTGCGTGTGCTCAAAAGGAAAGTCGCACAGAACCAAGCAACGGAGCCATAACTGCAGTCGCATCCTACACTCAGTGTTGGGGAGTTTACCAACAGTGCAAGATTACATCTATGATGTTGTGGATGCACAGTTGCTCTCGCGACATTGATCCAGTAGTCAATGCGCGACGTGAGTCTTCTCCGCATGTATTCCCAAGTCTGGTAGGTGTTCACCTCTAGGCTAAGAAGCGTGGGAGGACTCACACCACCCAACAACACACATCGCGTGGGAGTGGCCGTGAAGGTCACGAGGAGGAGAGCCCATAGGCTGACGTGCGTGTGCAGCATTCGCATAAATACATCATGAGTTGTGAATGGAGAACATCAGTGGTGTGAAGATGGCGTCTTATTTGTGTTCCATTCTGTTGGCGGCCTTCGTTTTGGCTTTGGACTACGGAGCAGTAATCAGTAAGTTGCATTTCTACATTTGGATCTCATCAGCATGTGGGTGAAATCATTTGTTGGGTGACCAGGTGCCGTCACAGCAGGTTATGAGCAGTTGCGTTGTAGTGCATTTACTCCTTTTGAAGATACCATACTCTTCGGTTGTAGCTAAATGTGATTGGCTCCACTGAATGGCCACTTGCGCTGATTAGCACTTTCCTGTTTTTATAGGGGCAATGGCAAATGTGCAATTACTACGAAGCCATTTCACTTTCGCTCCCGTGCTTTCTACCTCAATTCATGTAAGCTGGAATGATAATGCATTCCACGATGTGCTCAATGAATATCTCACAGTAACGGCGGCGTTGGCTTCCAACCCTGAATCCAAAGTGACAGAATCTGTGAAATTCAGCAAAAGATATGTCGCTTTTTACGGTCTGATGCCCAATTCCACATACATTGTGACTGTGACGGCGAATCTGGGTGGAAATACAACTCTGGTGTTGAGAAAAAGCGTTGAAACAAAGGCCGATGGTAAGGTACTGCACATGAACATACATTCAAATGCTGCATCTAACGTCACTATTCCTTGACATTGATCAGAAGAGGCAGCGACTGCCCTTTCGCACAAAAGCATTGTTTGAGTTCACCACTGTGTGCCAATACTTAGCGCTCATTACTAAACACAGTCCCTGTAACGCTCGATTTATAAGCAGCAATTTAGTCATCCTCATGAGTGGAAAAGTGTAGTCGGCACGTCCACTAATTCATCATCCGTCATCGGCATCTTGTCATGCAGCCTTGCACCTTGTTAATGAATGTCATTTTTACTCCCCCTACCATTTCCGTGGAAGTGCGTGTGTGTGTGAAGATGTGTCGTCTTGCCTTCACATCGCTAACAGAAGAGGGAGGAGTTTGGTACTGCATCAACAAAGACTCTGTAGTTGGCGCAATGCGGACTGGTTTGAGTCCACCAATGCCTCGTAAATGCCACCTTAACTAAACGACATGGGAACCCGTGTGAGATTTCTTGAGGTGGAGTAATAGTCGTGTCTCTCCCGCCATTGACACCTTCTTCTTCTTTGCTTCTATACTGTGGGAGGGGCATTGTTCAGGAAGCACTTGATGGATAGGCCCTATCACGCACTCGGAACTGATCGTAGTCATGTGTCGTGGAGGAGTTAAAACCCTCCACCTCATCGATTGCAGTAGTCTAGACAAATGTAATCAGCACCACCGAGCAGAAACCTCAACTGATTAACACCTTTTCTACTTTGTAAAATGTACAATTCTAGATCAGTATCTTCTACAAGACTACTTCTATTTTGGTCCTGTGACTAATGAATCCATTCGCCTGAGTTGGGATCAGCCAGACCGGGAGAGCACATCCAATGCGATAATCACACTGACGGCAGAGATGGCTTCCAATCCCAGGGTGGAACATTCGGAGTCTGCACGCATCGGCGTAGAAGAGGTCACTGTTGACGGACTGAGGCCCGGCACACTATATATTGCGACTGTGACAGGAATGCAAAATGGACGGCAAATTTTGCGATTCAGCAAAGATATTCAAACACTGGACACTGGTAAGCTAACCCACGTGTTTATGCTCTAATTGTCACATCGGGGCGTATTATTCACTGTCATTTGTCGGAAGAGACGTAGACCGCCACCCTGGCACAAGTGCTTCATTCGAGTCGAGCATTGGGCGCCCATGCTTAGTGCTCTTTACCAAACACCTCATTACCAACGGACGTGCGTGCTTCGCGTAACACAATTGCGGGAATGTTTTGCTTCCACAGGCCATGAGGAGGTGACAGTCGTAACGACTAGCGGATCTGCTGCAGCCTGCACAATCGTTGGACTCCTCTCCACTTGCATGGCGACAGTCCTTGCTTGAACGCTCGCGTCGGCTAATGCCTATTTCCCAATCAACCATCTTCAACCAATGTTGCGATTCACAACTTGCGAGTTTGCACCACACCTTTCTGTCTTGCAGGCAGTCATGGTGGCGGGAACTCCTCACTCCCCATTCATTCTTGCTTAATTGACATTAGCTTAGCACCTCATGATGGTTAACCCCTGAATGACAAACAAACGAATTCGGCGCTCTTTTTTATCAATGAATGGAACAGGCTGGGAAGGCGTTCTCTCCCTGCGGTGTAGTGAGGTGAAATTGTTCCAATCATAGTGGGCTAATATAACGCTTTTACAAGATAGGCTAGCACCTACCTATCTACCTCGCTACCTAGCTCTTGTGTGCAATAGGCACGCAATTTGGGGGATATCACTGAATTAAGGAACGAGTGGATGGGAGTCGTCTTATTATATTCTTTGTTTA
This sequence comes from Taenia saginata, assembly GCA_001693075.2. Taxonomy (NCBI): domain Eukaryota; kingdom Metazoa; phylum Platyhelminthes; class Cestoda; order Cyclophyllidea; family Taeniidae; genus Taenia; species Taenia saginata. Next base: position 134,992 of record LWMK02000073.1, on the reverse strand, counting down.
TCTCTGTGGCTCACGATTGATGAGGAGTAATTTGGTGATTTACGCAATGGGGAGCGTTTGGTCGGTATGTGCACCGACTCATCAACGTTGGTCATCTCCACCTCAGAATGGCACACTCTCCAATTCAGTACATGCATTGCCATTGGCAAAGCTGGGAAGATGCGTTCCAGATGTCGGCTGATGGGAAGACTCGAAAGGGCACCACCCATTCCAGTACCACTTTAGTAATCACTAGTCAGACGTGTGTCATTGAAAGGATGATTGGGTGTTTGATGTTGCCCGTTGCTTGTTTAGTTTTGTCGGCCTTATGCAACTGATGCTACACACCTGCACACCAAGACAGGGTTGGACGTAGGGACAAGTGGAGCAAGTGGAAGGAGAATCTGCAAGTCTAGCAGGGTGTTGTGCTCTTTTCCTTCCATCTCGCTGGCAGAAGTGGAGGGAGTGGTGAACTCCATCCACAATACCACTGCAGTCATTCCAACACGGTCTGATGTGATTCCGGCAAGGCCGACAAACCGCCACTTAAACTGGTTACATGGGAATCGGTATGAATTTAAACAAAGTAGGGCAGTGTCCACGTCTCTTCTGTCATCGACTCCGACATCGTTGCAGCTCCAAGAGGTGTGTGAGAGGAGTTGTTCAGCAAGCAAGTTGCTGTTAGTCCTCCCCACCTCGCCATGCAAGCGTGTAATGCTTCCGCGGATTTCACGACATTGGTAGCATTGGCAAGGAGAACATCAGCATGTCTGACTTTCAGAGGCAGCAGTTGACCTGTTCGTTGCACCACAGTCAAGAATCCTTGGGTTGACGTGTTGAGACCTAACTCACTTGTGCTATTAGGGATGGACTGAACGCACGACCACATAAACCCACCTGTAGGCTATGGTCTTCTCCACCATGTATACCAGCTGGAGGTCTGTCAGCTTCCAATCTCCACTTACAATCTTCACTCGTTCGTGGAATTTCAGCTCTAATGCAGGTTACCCTGCTTCCCACTGAGACACTCACCTGACCGCTTTTGAATTACAGTTAAAGCACACAGTGTTCTCACATGCACGAAGGGAGGAGCTCAGGGAGAACCCTCCACTTTGCTCCACTTTGTGTCAGAGGAGCTCATAGTTGACTCTAGCTTTACTCATGCGCACCATTCAACGGTCAACAAATGCGAACCATGTAGTGGGACGCACTGTCAGTGTCAGATTGAAGAATGATTGGGCGATTTGTGTCGTGACGAAGTAGTCCATGGTGATGCTCTCAAAGTTGGGCACAAAGGGGTCCGAATCAGGATAGCGTTGTGTGTGAGAGGGATTTACATCAAACTTTTTATGGGGACGATTAGAGAGGGAGCATTCGTGCCACCATGAGTGTGTTGATGACGTCTTGATAAGTGGTTTGTGGACACCAGCTTCGCCTCTCTGTGTTAAATAGCTAAGCTTCCCTTGGGAGGAACTGCTGATCGATACTCCACTATCATCACACATTCATCACTACCGGGGCAGGCCTGGTATCCAATAAGCCCACCTAAATGTCGCTCATCACTATGGTGGTCGCGACTTCTTATGGCAGTACACTACCTCATGCAACAGCACACCACTCACCCTTACGCTTAGCAACATCTTCCCATCCCCAAAGCATGCTTTCCTGGGTCTCCACTTCTGCCCCTATCAGTGGGCATCTGGATAACACAGGCAGTCGATCAACCAAGGTGGATGGGCGTGGGTGGGTTGGACAAGACGAGTGCATGTTGCAAGAGACATTCCGTAGTCATTGGAGCTTCCGACAGAAGGCAAGTGATCTTTGGAGAAGAAACTTGGTTGATAAGTTTTGTGCCATCTTTCCTTCCTTCTCCGTGGTTACTCTACACCTGTACTGCTAAACACGAGGGATGGACTCGTATTAGGTTTGACGAGCCGACTACCCCATGCAGAGCAGTGTAGAGCGCCATTGTCTTTGAAGTTTGCTAGTCCTAGTGATTAAGAAAATATGATCATGTTCTAATACTCCCTGGAAGACCATTGTTTGCTCTTCAAACCGATTGACTCTTCCACCTTCTTCACTTACCAACAACCCATTGCAATCTCACCACATACATACACCTTCCTCTGCTCGCATTTCATGCCACATTGCATCTTTTCAAGATGGAGGCAAGCGCAACCCTACTAGCTTGGAGCCAAGCCCGCAGTCTTTGTGTTGGTCAGAACGACTTTAAGGAAGCCCTTGTGTGCTGCATCGGTGATTAGCCTCCACTGACCCTTAAGCTGACACTTACCAACGCCCTTGCATTCGACTATTTCCTCGTCTATCACAACTTTAGCCTGATGTCTCCAACACCTCGTCGAACCAAGTGAATGCTCTTGAAAGAAAAGAGTTTCCCTTTAAATTATTCCTTTCCACAGGGGTTGTACAGGGCTAGGGAGAAGTGGAAATGGTGAAAAGCCTTTTCTTTACCAGAATAGATGATAAGAGATTATGTACATGACGAAAATAAGGATAGAAAATGAGGTGACACCGTTGTTTCAAGGCAATAAATGGTAGGGATAAATGGGACATTTTTCAGCCCACCTTTCAAATGGACGACTTCCTTTCTTTGTATGTTGGAGATCACCTCTTATCCTTCACACAGAATCGGAGAGACCATAGGCGTGAATGTTGAATGGTTGAGTAGGGGACCACGTCAGCTACACGGAATCCGTTGAACTTAAACTGGACATGTGGCATGAGACGTTTTGGACCCTAGACCAATATACCGTCGACCCTTGCTGAGGTACGCTTTTCCACTAGGCGTGTCGCTGTGGAATGGAGAATTACTGTAGGATGATGCATGAGGTGTGAACACTCAAAAGGAACTTGGGCTGACCATGTGACACTAGCTATGCTCCTTCTTCTTCACTAAATTCTCTACTAATCCCAACTCCCACCTTCATCTTCGTCCAAAGTAATACTTAGCAAATTGAAGTGGGTTGGTTATCTGATTAAGCACCATCTTAATGTCGTCGAGTAAAAGTATCAAAAGGAAGTAGTGCTACGTGAAGAAGTGTTGGCATTTGTGGTGGATATTCCTTTTCTCGTGTCACGGGGAGTTGGAAGCTCCCTCATAAAATTATTGGCATTAACTTATTCGCTTTCCTTTGTCAGTCACAACGGTCTAGACAAATGTAGATGACACCACAGAATAGCCATGTTGACTGACTAAAACTTGTCGTACTTTGTTAAAGGATAATGCCAATAGACGAACCACAACAAAGCCACTTCCATTGGGATCCTGTGCGCTCTCACTCCATTCGCCCACGTTGAATTTAGCCAGACTTGGATGGAACACTTGAGGGAGAAATCCAATTAAAGGAGTGTTGCCCCACGACCTTCAATCCGACAAACTGTGATCCACATTATTGCAGATTGCAACTGCGATCGCAGTGCAAAATTCAATCCTCATTTTCGGGTGTACCGAAATATTCATACACTGAGTACTGGCAAGCTATTACGTGTGGTAATGCTGAAATGGACCACATTGGATGGTAACATTAACCGACACTTGTCAGCAGAATGCTCGGACGACTTTCGTGCACAAGAGCACTCATTTCCAAACACTTCACGTCTAAGGATGTGCATGCTTTGCATGACATAATTAGATGAATGACTACTTTTCACAGGCGATGGGAAAGGAAGTGTGGTGACGCCCAGTGCAATTGAAATGTCTTCCGCATTCGCTGTGCTCCTCCACACTTGCACGGCGCTAGTCCTTGCTTATAGGCTCGCGTGGCCACTGCAGATTTCCTATTCATCCACAGTCATCCAATGACACGGTCCACCACTTGCCTCCTTCCACCACCTCTTTCTTCCTTGCGGACGTCCATGGTGTCGATATGCCCCACTTCCTCTTCCTTCCTGCTTGATTAACAATAATTTGACATCTCATCGTGGAATATTCCTGAGTGACAAATACACGGAAAATAAAAATACAAGCATTGAAGATGGGTAGAACATTTGATCTAAAACGCCAAAATAGCTAATGATCAGTAGATAGGGTTGGGGTTGTCAATGTTCTCAGCATTTCAACGAGTCTTTCTGAACAAAGCTTCCAAGCGGTACGTGAGTGTGTTGCTGAGAGTCCAAGAACTTCATTTTGACACCGTCTAATGGTGGCACATGTCCTCTCCGAGCATTTTTCGAAGCTCCACAATTTCCGAGAATGAGTCAAAACTTGCTCCGATTGATACCTATTTTCCCTCGATATGTGATGAGTTGAACATCAGTCCGTCAAGAATGACTTCTCCTTCGTCGAGATATGCAAATGCTGATCCTTCGGATTCGGGATCAGACGCCATCACTGCCGATATTATGGTTCCAGTGTCAAGCAGATCGCTTAATGCTTCTGTGAAAATCCATAGGACCGCAATGGTAATCAGGCAAAATGACTGCTCGGTGGTTCCCAATGCATTAAACTACGACCTGAGAATATGATAGGTTCAGGATGAGTGAATGCACTGGAATGCAACTGCCTAGAACCTGGTTTGGAGCAAAAGCTTTGATTCAGCAAATGCTCTTACATCCAAGCTGGTAAGATTCAAGGTGGAAATACAGCATACAGACTGCTGTTTCGGGGTTCTCAGTCAAAGCCGAGGTCACCGACAGAATGTGGCACAATTGAAACGCCATCTCCACACCGCCAACGTTTCACGCTTACAATTTATGGCGTATGTATATGAATGCTGCACATGCATATCAGCCCATTAACTCAACTCTTCTTGACCCACAAGTCGAATTCTACGCGTTGTGGCGTGTTGGACTGCGTGACTCAGCAAATCTCGATGACGTACCATTCATCAGTTTTCCATCAAATGTAATACCTGGTTTCTTTTCTTCTTCCCAACTTCTGCGCTCAATTGATGGGAGATGAGGAGATCTTGATTAAAAGGCAAATTACCCATCTACTTCTCATAAGCTTTCACCCATCCACTGCTCTACTCAAAGCAGTCAGTCGGCGTTACGATAGAAAATGGTACATTTTCCACTCAACTGACGTTCCTAACTGCGAAGCTTAGACACCATGCCTACTTTATTTGAACCCGAAGTTGTCGTTCGGATTTGTCCATGGCATGCGTAGAATATGGACTAAGACCGATGTTTGCCACCAGAATTGTGCTGCTGGATTTTCAAGAGTAGCATTTTGACAGCCATGATTTGGATTACAATGTTTACGCTGGCACTGTCAAAAGTCGCTTTCTTTAATACTTGTAAAGAATAAAAGGAGCAGACCTTTTAGCTGCTGCGTTTGTCCTCAGCGGTTATACAATGACATCCGACTGCTTGCAAAGCAATTGAAAGCGATGGAGGCACCTCGTACATCTTAAAAGCACCTTGCTAGTGTAAATGGGCCTGGTAAAGCCATCCACAAGCCACACAGGACGCATTCAATCACTGAAGGGGAAGAGGGGTGGAGAGACAAACAAAATCAGATCACTCCTACTATATTACACACCATGAACCACCACATCACTATCCGAATGCCGATTTCAGCCCTTGCATCAACCTCTTGGATTTTGTGGGCCCCAACTTGTGAATGCCGCTGCTGCAATAGCAGCACTGCTCCTTGCTGTCATTGGCTACTTATTCGAGCGTGGATGCTTGCGTTGCTTTCATTGTAGGCTATTGCGACTCCCCTGTTGCCCTCTCCAGCCCCACCTCTCACGATTGCCACTCTACATGCCACAGATATGAGCGTTTTGCCCGCTTTGTCTATTCGAGATAAAGTTGGATGTGTTCTACTTTCCAGCACACAAGTGAGCAAACTCTGACAAGATGATCCGATGCATTGAGGGGGCTGTGCATCACAAATCACTGTTTCTGTTCTCCTTCTTCTTTCCAATTGGCTGCCCCATCTGTTGCCGTTCACCCATACAGACGCTGCATTGGTTCTTGCAGGAGGGAGAGCGTTGTGCTCTGAGTTCAAAATAAGGATTAATTCAGTAACGGTTCTTTTCTTGCTTTGTCTTTAATGCAGGTCCTGAAAGCGGAAAAATGGACGATGAAGGTGTACTTCATCCCAGGTGTTTTGACAGATCTGGCTATTCGCAATATCGTAACGCCACTGTGATGAGTTGGCAGTTTAAATGATTAGAGTCTTCTTGATACCTCAATGAAAGCAAGAATCGATCGGTATCTTATACAGTTCACTGCTCGGATGATACTTTGAGGCTATTATCGGTCAAAAATTTGTCGTTCATTGAAAACGTTTTGAAGAACAAGCAGCCTACATAAGTAGCCACCTAATTCCAAAATTTTCCACCACAACGTTTAAGTTCCCTTTTATTCTTCCACAGCATAAGGGCAGTGGACTACTTTGCCATGTTAGCTGAACAGTACCTGTCACTAGTGTGGATGAAGGAGAACTTCCAGATTAAAAGGTGCACAAGTGAAGGAGACGTCTGCGTAGCCATCTTCTTTGTAGTCTGTTAATGTAAGTCATGATATTGGGAGCAATGAGCAAGTCTCTTCATCACCGACAAACCTTGCGATGACGGCGACAATCTATGCCTGCATCAGGCCCTTTCCAAATACGCATTTATCGCTATTTCACCATTGTGCGACCTGTGAGGACAAACAAATCAGCTGAAAAGACTACTTCTCCTATTGCCCCATAAGCTCTAAAGGGAGAAGCATTTGTAGAATCGAAATCATCGCTGTCAAAGTGCTACACTTCTTTTAGCAACACAATTCCAGTGGAGTACATTGCTCCTATGCCTCAAATACGCATGTTTTGTACGACCCATCTGCCATGGTAATGCAAATGAGGACAAGCACGTATCTTTACACCGGCATTCGTTGAATCTCCTCAACTGCTCCCTACATGTCAACATTCACCCAAGTAGGACCCTGATTACCATTGCGGTCCTATGGATTTTCACAGAAGCATTAAGCGATCTGCTTGACACTGGAACCATAATATCGGCAGTGATGGCGTCTGATCCCGAATCCGAAGGATCAGCATTTGCATATCTCGACGAAGGAGAAGTCATTCTTGACGGACTGATGTTCAACTCATCACATATCGAGGGAAAATAGGTATCAATCGGAGCAAGTTTTGACTCATTCTCGGAAATTGTGGAGCTTCGAAAAATGCTCGGAGAGGACATGTGCCACCATTAGACGGTGTCAAAATGAAGTTCTTGGACTCTCAGCAACACACTCACGTACCGCTTGGAAGCTTTGTTCAGAAAGACTCGTTGAATTGCTGCTGCCTTGTTTGAGACCCATAAATAATCAGGTTTTCCCAAATGCTTTCATTAATTTCGTAAGAGCTGCTAAAGTTAGACTCGCCCCTATCCCGACCATATTTTTTGCTGCCAATCATTCATCAATTGTAAAAATATTGCTCAACAACAAAATTGCCTTATTCTTTTGTGCCATGCTCCACTTTTGTTAGCCTTGATCTGTCAGCTGTCTCGGTGTCCTTTTCCTTTTCAACACAAATTATGCAAACTCCACACCTTGCCTGCAGTTTTGGGGTGCACTTCAGTATCTCAGTCCATGCATTAGCTTTGTAAAATAACCTAGTCCACAACATGCTTATGCACAATTTTAAGAAGGGTGACTTCAACTTATTCATTCGTTTACCTATTTATGGGCTCATTATCTCGTTTAAGCGTGTCTCTTGCGATGCACATCAGACAGGTCTATGGCTGTTGCATGTCCACACACTGTTCTCCCAAGCAATTAGATTCGCAGCACTCAATCTGAAGGTGGAGACGTCTTTACTGAAGTTTGCACATTAAAGTGAGGGGGGAAAGGAGGCTATTTGGGTGCCACAAATCATGCCACAACTTTCCTCGTAGCGCGATTGGAAGGAACACACGACATCTGGGTAGCCTTAACAAACCACCATGATGCTTTTTTTCTCCTTTTAGCTAGTGGAAGGAATGGGGCCCTACAAAGCAGAAGAACGCTGCAAAATAATGCGAAGATGGCGAACAATCACTACGCCAATTTGTTTGTTGACTACGAAACTGCGGTGAAGGGGCAGTAAGATGGCAAGACGCCTTCATCATTTTCCGTTACTTTGTCAATGTGTAGCCGGTGAGGACAAACAAATCAGCTGAAAGGACTGCTTCTCCTTTTGCCCCATAAACTTTAAAGAGAGAAGCATTTGTAGAATCAAAATAATCGCTGTCAAAGTGCTACACGTAGAATTTCAGCAAAGCCTGTCACAATTTCATTTCTCTTCTTTTAGCAACACAATTCCAGTGGAATACATTGCTCCTATGCCTCAATTACACATGCTTTGTACGATCTATCTGCCATGGCAATGCAAATGAGGACATGCACGTGTCGCCACACCGGCATTCGTTGACTCTCCTCCAGCACCTTAGTTGTGGTCAAAACCACCCACTGCTCCCTACCCCTCGACATTCACCCAAGTAGGACCCTTTCGTGCTCCACTCTGATAGCATAACCTTCTCCTTCTTTGTCACACCTTATCATTTTTCGATTGGCACCGACAATGCACTGCGTTAAGGCCTTTTATTAAGCGTAGGAAAAGCACATGTTTGCACCTATGGGATCGCATCTTTCCACCCGTGAGAAAACAGTGGACGCGGCTCACCTCGACCTCCTACCTTCCTGCAGTTGAGAACACCGTATGCATGCAAGAGAGCATCCGAGCATAGCGATGCTCATGCTGATAATGGAGAGGATCCAATTGAACACGCATGCATCGTCCGATCATTTAGGAGCAGTCCTCGCATTTCTTCTCCTCTTCAGTCTGCAGCTAGATCCAACGGTGATTACCACCATCCCCGAAAATGACACAAAAACGGGAAGATAAGGCGGCCATAACATTCGGTTTAATGCTCCATTATCGTGGGATTAACAAATGCACGGAGGTAGGCAGACCTTAATTATGCCTACCTTAGCAGATGCAAGCAATCAAATCATGTGTACATCTTCTTCGTACCAGGCAATAAAGTTGATATTACCATGATACAAGGAGACCAATCGAGTCCTAAGGCAACAAGAATGTTGCAGTAGTGTAGTTTTGCATGGATCGGTTTCCCATCTCCACAAGTAGCATAACTTTGCAGAATTCTTAAGGAAAGGCTGTGTTGAAGCGAGCTTTCCAAACAACGTTTACCACATTGGGTGGAGCTGCATGGAGTGGCCTCCAATTTAGCATTTTGTCGATGAGGTATTGAGAGAGATCACATGGAGAGGGGAGACTGACAACTGAGTGACGAAGAGGGATGCGGGAAAGGATGAGAACACTGCGACGACGTCATCATACGGGGCATTTATTGGCTTAAGCCCAGTCTTCACCGCTCGGGTACCACCATTTTCCGGCTTTGCTGAAAGCGGGTAGAATTGGGAAAACAATTTTTAACAAAGGGGAGAAAGCATGCGCCTCCAGCGGAATCCTCTTCAGCATCAGCACTAGCATCGCTATCGCGAATGTTATCTTGCGTGCAAGGTGGAAGGATGCGGTGGAAACACGCGAGATATGGGTCGTGGCATAGGACGGAGATGGGTGTTTTGCAAACTGGCATTGACCGAAGCAAGCGCTCAGTCAAGGGCTAGCGCCATGCAAGTGACGAGGACGCCAGCGATTGCGCAGGTTATGCCACATCCGCTAGTCATTACGACCGTCACTTCCTCATGGGCTGTGCAAACAACACATTATGCCAATCATCTCATACAAAGCATACACATCCCTCAAACATGGATGAATAAGAAGTGAGCACCATAACTAGACGCCCAGTGCTGAACTTGAAAAACGCTCCCGTGGAGGAAAGGCAGTCGATGCCTCCTCCCATAAGCGTTGGTGAATAACATTCTTCAAAGTGGCATTTACAGCACAACCACATGCACAAGCTGCCCGGCAATCGGTGTTTGAATACTACTGCTGAAGTTTTTAAGTGAACCCTCCATAGCTTGCCGTCACAGTCACATCGTGCAATGAGTTGGGCGTCAGTCCTGTAAGAGTGAATCCTCCTTCTTTCACGTACGCAGATGGTGACTCTTCGAATGTGGGTTCAGAAACAGACACTGCCTCCCTTGTAATTACTCCATCGGGTGCATCATTCAACGCTTGCGCACTCCAACTTAGGTAGATGGAGTGGGGACTCACTAGACCCCAATCGACGCGTCTTTGTAGTTAACTCGCTCTCGTCGTTCTTCCTTTAACAAAGCAAGGCAAGTGTAGTAGGAGAAATGCCTACCTAGTGCCGCCGATTACGGCTATTTCGATCGTTTCAACCATTGGAACGGGACGAATATGGCATAACAATTGGTCATTAGTAGAAGGCTTCCATCGCTCCGCTACGTGCGAGCATGATGGCTTCCAAGTGATTGGATGCACTAGAAATGGACTGCTTATAGCCCGCATCGGAGCAAGTGTTATAATTCAACAAATGTTTCTGCGCTCGTGCTAGTGAGATTCAAATGTGAATTGCATTTACTAATTGCTGTTTCGCTGTTTACAGCCAAAACTGAAACCGCCAGCAGTAGGAGACACACTTGAAACGCCATCTCCACACCACAAATGCTTGGCATTCACGACGCGTGGTGCATTTTCCCGAGTGCTACACACGCAAATCAGGCTATGGGCTCGTCTGTCACTGACCTGCGAGGCGCCTTCTGCCCAATGCGACGTGGTGGAAAGTACACATTTGTCACTATGGCGTGGTATCTCTTTACCCGTAAGAAAACAGTGTATTCGACTCACCTTCACCTCCTCTCTTCTGGCTCGCGACAACACCGTATACATACATGAGAGCGCTCCAGCAAAGCAATGCACATGCTGATGGTGAAGGGCATTCAATTAAATGCGCATTCACCGCTCCTTCATTACGAATTCGTTTCACCCATTTCTTCTCTCCTTTTAGTCTATATTTAGGCCGATTATTTTCATGGATTTTGATGGGATGGATTTCATTGCTTAGCTGCGAGCAGGAGCATGCATGATTCGATCACTCGCATGCATTCGTTCCTCTTAGATTTGCATGATGGATGTCCGCTTCCTTCCATCCACTTGTTAATATTACAGCAATGGCGGGCTGGACCGAAAGCTGTAGCTGCCTCATCTTCACTCTTTGGTTATTATTTTCGAGGCGGGCGATATTCGTAGTTGGACCTAACTGCAGATTGAAGAGGAGAGGGGACAAGCAAACTACTCCCAAATGCATGAACGATGTATGTATGTTCAAAAGGATCCCCTTCGTTATCGGCATGAGCATCGCCATGCTTGAATGCTCTCGCCCGTGTACACATTGTTCTCACACGCAAGTAGGGACGAGGTCAAGAAGAGTGGCATGCACTGTTTACTTAAAAGTGAATGAAGCGACCCCTTATGTACAAGCATGTGCTCTTCCAACGTTTAAAAGAAGGTTTAGTGGGATGCGATGTCAGTGACAAACCAGGGAATAGCGCAATGATGCTGGGCGTGGCAGAGAAGGAGGTGGTGATGCTCTCAAGGTTGAGCACAGATGGTCCAATATGGGTGGTTGTCGATGGGGAAGGAGGAAGTGCAAACCACCCGTGGATGGAGAAGTAAAGTGAGTGAGCGGATTTGACCACAACAAAGAAGTAGGAGGCGTTTAAATGACCGCTGGCGTGGCGACACGTGCTTGACATTGTCTGCATTACCATCGTGGACGGGCTGCGCAGGCATTTGTGAGATGTGGCCTAAGGTAAATGTAGACCACCAAAATTGTGCTGCTTAAAGAAGAAGCTGAATATTGGGAGAGGTTTTGCTAAGTGCTACGTGTTGAATTTGACAGTGGTGGTTCCAATTCCATAATGCTTCCATTAGTGCTGCCGGGAGGCAAGAATGCTCTCCAGCTATAAGTAATGTAGGAATTGGACCTCTTAGCTGATGAGTTTGTCCTCAGCGGCCACAGACTGCCATCCGATTGCTTGCAAAGCAATGGAAAGTGATGAAGTCACCTTGTCTGCCTCAATGTTTCTTTGCCGCATTTTCCCAGCAAAAGTGGAGGTGGGAGAGGTCATTATCGTTTCCTTGTCCTGCAGCTAGCGTCTGTTGTTTAGTGCCTCATTCCCTCCGCAGTCCCTAAGGCCGACAGTTGCACCATGGTTGTTAGTAATGACCACCACTTAGAGTCCTGGCTGATGGAAATAAAGTTAAAATCATAAACTAGTGTTGTTGTCTACCCCGATAGGTCTCTTTGTCTTCCCTCCAGCAAGAAGAAGGGAGGGCAAATGGATCATGGTGATTGGTTATGACAACCCAGGTGTCGCCAGTCACTTCTACTCATGCCAAGAGAAATGTGGTGTAGGGAGGTGCGAATAAACCTTGCGATAGAGATGATTGTCGAGTGGGCGTTTCCACCAACATGAGGGTGTTGGTAGCGTTTGGGCAAATAGTTAGTCGACACCTACTCACTGCTTGTATTTTAAGAAGCAAAACCACAGAGTCGAAGGTAAGGTAAGCGCGATCCATCTTCCCTTCATTGGGCTGCACTGCGCCAACCGTCCTGTGCATTCACTGTCTCAAAGGCGACACTTCCCTTTCTGGTGGAATGGAGGCCATATTTTACATGGACATGAGGTCCTGTCCTCACGCTCTGCAAGTTTGTAATCGTCGATTGATATGGTTGGGTTAATTAACGACACCCACACCTGCGCAGCATTTCAAGTGAATCAGCGAGGAAGATTTCGCATGAAGACGCTTAACTCGGTGGGCCAAAATGACAGCATTCCCATCCAGCCCCACATCAGTGTCTTCCATTGGCTGATCTGAGAAATGGGATTATATTATGTGTAAGTGATTCTAGGTACTAAACAGTCAAAGCGTTGAGTTTTGTGAAAAGTGGAGCTCAATGTAAATTTAAGCCTAATTTGGTGCCTGTCATGCTGAGGGTGATAGCTGACTATTGCAAGGCCAGCGTGACCTTGAGGCTTGGGCCACCTTTACTCCATTCTCCTCAACTAAGTCGATTGGTTGTCTCGAAGGCACATGACAGGAGAAAGTAATCCATTTGTGGTCCATTTGGCAGTGTTATTAGGCTGAGGTGAGGAGTTGACTTGGTCCACTTAGTGACCGAAAGGGTCTTGGCCCCCACAGAGCATCAGCTCTCATTTTTACCTCGGCCAGTTGACACACACCGTTTTCCACTTGCACAAAGATAATCTTATCAATGGCTTTCAAACCGTCCGCAACGGTGAGTAGGTGGGCGAACCGGTGTATCACCATCAACCAGAGCTTTACTTTCACTTAGTAAATCAAGTCGTAGCTCCGAAAATGTCACTGTCACGACGCAACACGTAGAAAGCTAATTAAAGCTGCTGTAAATCCAGTTCTCTTCTTTTGGCAACGAAAGTCTGCTGGGTTAAACATCACCTAGGCCACATCTTACGCATGCTTTGCGCAACCCGTCAGCCATGGCAATCCAGACGCGGTGAAGCTGGTGTAGTCACGATGGCATTCACAGAAACGAGACCATCAAACGTGGTGTGATCAACGCCGCCCACAAACCGTCTCGTCGCCATCGCCGTGTGTTTTGTAATTCTACGCCCCCTACAATGCACCCACCTTGAATCCCATCTGCTCTTCTTCCAGAGCATCGCCACCTCTTCTTCCCATTACTCATACCAGCTTACTCGTCTTTGATCTCGCACTGACAATGCATCCCACTCACTGATTGCCTCGTGCCGTAGGCCAATCCAGCCCAGACCGAAGAATACTGAGGTAGTTGGGGTTGCTGTTAAGGATAGGGATGGCAATGCTCGCAATGTTGAGCACAAGAGGGTTCGAGGTGGGTGAACGTTGGTGTGCGTGGGGGAGATTCAACACATCTGGGGATGGAGTGTGGGCGGCGTTGATCACACCACATGTGATGGTCGCGTTTCAGTGAATGCCAACGCGACTACGCCGGCTTCACCCCGTCTGAATTACCGTGGCAGACGGATTGCGCGTAGCATGCGCAAAGTGTGGCCTCAGTGAAATGTAGCCCATCAGACTTGTGCTGCCGAAAGGAGAGCAATGCAAATGTGGAAGGTTCAGCTGGGAGCCCATGCTTAGTGCTCTTTACCAAACACTTCATTGTTGGTGAAAGTCATTTTTACTCCACCTACCTATTTCATAGAAATGTATGATGATGTGTTCGTTTGCCTTCACATCGCTAACAGAAGAGGGAGGAGTTTGGTACTGCATCAACAAAGGCTCTGTAGTTAGTGCAATGCAGACTGCTTTGAGTCCACCAATGCCTTACAAATGCCACTTTACCTAAACGGAATGGAAACCCTTCACATCGTAAGAATAACTAAGTCGCTCCATGTAAAATGTGCGCTACCGAGCAAAATTTAGTAAGAAGCGCTAAGTAGAAACCTCTAGTGGTGAGCTCAAATAATGCTCTTGTGTAAGATTGGCGGTTGCTGTCTCTTCCAATCAATATCAAGGAATAGTAACATTCGATGTGGCATTTACAATATAATTGCACGCAATAGCTTACTATCGGCCGGTGCATGAATGCTTTTTCTCAATACCAGAGTTGTGTTTTCACCTATCTTTGTCGCCGCAGTCACAATGCATGAGGTACTGGGCGTCAGTCCCTTAAGGATGACTTCCCCGCCGTTGGTGATTGCAGATGTTGCCTCTTCGGTTCTGGGGTCAGACGTCGACACCGCCGCTATTGTAAGAACTTCAGATAACGCATCAGAAAATGCTCCCGGGTTCCAGATTAGCCGGATGGAGGTAGAAAACACAGGAATCCAATTGAGAGGTCACGCAGTGCTTGCTCTCTCGCCATCGACCATTTAAACGAATGCAAAATGTGCTAATCAGCCTAAATGGTTATCCAGTGGTGCCAATCACATTTATCTGCAACCTAAGTGTATGGCATCTTCAAGAGGAGTGAATGCACTACAATGAAACTGCTTATAAGCTTGCATTGAAGAAGAAGACATAAATCAGGGAATTCCTTTGCAACCGTGCTTGCAAGATCCCTTTAGGCTCAGCTATCCAAGGCGTTTGCTAGCGTCGACTTAAGCGTCACTGGATAGTAATCACTAACGCAAAACGCAAGGACTTCCCTGAAGTCGGTCTGGCCAACACAAAGACTACTGGCCTGGCTAGAAGCTAGTCAAGTTTAGGTCTGTTCCAATCTCAATAAGGTTCGACAAGACGTAATGTGGCATGAAATGCGAGCGGAGGAGGGTGCGTATGTAGGGACAGATCTCGGTGGGTTGTTGGTAAGTGAAGGCAATGGAATAGTCAATTGCTGCAAGAAGCAGACAATGTTCTGCAAGGACGCATTAAAACATGACCATATTTCCTTTGTTAGTGGGTTCAGCAACCGTCAGAGACAATGCCGCTCCATACTGCTCCGCGTCGTCCCGTCGCCTCGTCGCCTCGTCGCCTAGTCGCCTTGTTGTCCCACTACGAGTCCAGTCCACATGTTTAGCAGTGGTGGTGTAGTGTAACCACAGAGAAGGAAGAAAGGAGGGCATAAAACTTATCAACTAGGTTTCTTCGCCAAAGATCACTTGCCTTCTGTTGGAAGCTGCAATGACTTCAGAATGTCTCTTGTAACATGGACTCATCTTGTCCAAACCCGTGGATGGAGAAGTAAAGTGAGTGAGCGGATTTGACCACAACAAAGAAGTAGGAGGCGTTTAAATGACCGCTGGCGTGGCGACACGTGCTTGACATTGTCTGCATTACCATCGTGGACGGGCTGCGCAGGCATTTGTGAGATGTGGCCTAAGGTAAATGTAGACCACCAAAATTGTGCTGCTTAAAGAAGAAGCTGAATATTGGGAGAGGTTTTGCTAAGTGCTACGTGTTGAATTTGACAGTGGTGGTTCCAATTCCATAATGCTTCCATTAGTGCTGCCGGGAGGCAAGAATGCTCTCCAGCTATAAGTAATGTAGGAATTGGACCTCTTAGCTGATGAGTTTGTCCTCAGCGGCCACAGACTGCCATCCGATTGCTTGCAAAGCAATGGAAAGTGATGAAGTCACCTTGTCTGCCTCAATGTTTCTTTGCCGCATTTTCCCAGCAAAAGTGGAGGTGGGAGAGGTCATTATCGTTTCCTTGTCCTGCAGCTAGCGTCTGTTGTTTAGTGCCTCATTCCCTCCGCAGTCCCTAAGGCCGACAGTTGCACCATGGTTGTTAGTAATGACCACCCGAATGTCGTGCGTGCTTCCAGACACGTCACGAGAAATATTGAGACATGATTTTACGACGACTAAGCAGGTTGCCTAACACTCTTCATTCAATATGCTTGCTTCGTTGAATTCTTCACTCTCGAGCTCAGCAGTAACGACCGTTGGATATCAGTAAGATGACTTAGAGTACTGGAGGCTGTGGACCAAATCATATGGCAAGGCATTGTACGAACATGCACCACCCAGAGCCGTGACTGACGCGCATGGCTAGAGACTAAGTAAAAGACGGACATGTAGTTAGAAACCATAAACTCGTAAATAAATTAGAGCCATCCTTCTCCAAATTGTGAATAAATAAGTTGCAGTGGGAAATATGTCTATTGCCGTAAGTTCTGCCATTTGCAGAGAGGGGTTTGTGTTAGCATCCTCCTGCGTTCTTCCATGCCTACCGATGTCTATCGAACACCACTTTTCCTAAAATGATGTGTGCAAAATGTCGAAACATTGAAGGCATTAAGTTCTCCTACTTTAAAGCTCTGAGTAGACTTGGGAAATTTGGACCTCAAAATGATGAGCTTGACCTCAATGCGTTGTTGGTAGTACGTGTTTGAAAGAAGTGTCTGCATACATTCCAGGCCCATCTTTACAGTCGAAAAAGGATTTCGTATAATGCGCAATAGCCTTTGTGTCGTATTGCTGTCTGTCCGGCTAGATCCCTTTGTCTGCACCTTGGGAACCAAGAGGGCAAATGCACCATGTTGATTAGTTATGACAACCCATGTATCACCAGCCACTTCTGATCACGCCATGAGATAAGTGGTGTGGAAAATTAGAATAAACTTTCCGATAGAGATGGTTAGAGAGTGAGCTAATTTGCCACCATGAGGGTGTTGTTCGCGTTTAAATGAGCAGTTTGTCTATACCTACTAGCACCTTTCGTTTCAATCGGAAAATCGACAGGATCGAAAGAGAGATATGCACAATTCATTTCCGTTCTCCTTCTACCGTGCGGTCAAATCATACCAGATTTCTTAACGGTACTACAGTAGTGAGAACCACACTTCCACAGAAATGGAGAACGCATCACACTGAGGTGGAGATAACTGATGATGATGGACTGGTGAACGTAACGATCACAGCCTTCCCGCCGCGAAAATGACTGAATTACTCCTAGTCCATTATGCGTTACGGAGGAAAATAAAGGTGTTTATGAGTCGTCCTCCATATACGCATTCCATTAGCCTCCCTTGTAGAAACAATGAGGCTGTCAGCGTATTCACCCAATTAGCTTTCAACAATCTCAATCCATCCAGCCCCAACGGAGATAACGCCTTCCCATTCTCTTCCATTGAACCACAAATGAACGTGCAGAATTCGTGTACTTAACATGTGGGTCTGNCGTTCTCCTTCTACCGTGCGGTCAAATCATACCAGATTTCTTAACGGTACTACAGTAGTGAGAACCACACTTCCACAGAAATGGAGAACGCATCACACTGAGGTGGAGATAACTGATGATGATGGACTGGTGAACGTAACGATCACAGCCTTCCCGCCGCGAAAATGACTGAATTACTCCTAGTCCATTATGCGTTACGGAGGAAAATAAAGGTGTTTATGAGTCGTCCTCCATATACGCATTCCATTAGCCTCCCTTGTAGAAACAATGAGGCTGTCAGCGTATTCACCCAATTAGCTTTCAACAATCTCAATCCATCCAGCCCCAACGGAGATAACGCCTTCCCATTCTCTTCCATTGAACCACAAATGAACGTGCAGAATTCGTGTACTTAACATGTGGGTCTGCCCACCATAGGACGTTGAGTTAATGTTAAGTGAGGTTGAATGAATAGGGAGTGGGGCATTCTCGGTACAAGGGATGCTTGAAGGGGCGAATGCGCCGCCTATACTTTCTAGTGAAAAGGAGGCCATGTGTTACATAGATTTGAGGTCCTGTCCTCACGTTGTGTACTTTTACAAGCTTTGGGAGATATAGCTGAACAGGTCAAACTCATTAATCCTGTGCAGCACTTTAAGTGAATCAGCGAGAGAAGTTTTGCAGGGAGACGCTTTAGTTGGTGTGCCCAATTGACAGCATTCCCCTCCAGTCCGATTTATTGTCATTTCATTACTTGATTTGAGAAAGGCTATTGTAGTGTCTGCAAATAATAAGCAGACAAAGTGTTAAATTTTGTGAATGCTGGAGCCTAGTATCTATTTAAGCCTAATTTAGTGCTTATTTTGCTAAAAGTATTAAGTGACTATAGCAACGCCAGTCTGACCTGTAAGGTTCGGTTCATGCCATCGAGAGGTGAACCATCTTTCCACTTACAAAAACGAGACCATCACACTCGGGTCGATCAACGCCACCCACACACCACTTCGTCTCTATCGCCATTTAAACCCACCCACCTTGAACGCTCTCCTGTTATACCTGGACAGGAACACCATCTACCTCTCTATCACAGCTCAAACTACTTACCCATGCCTTGGTCTAACACTGACAAAGCATCCCAACATTTCGCTGGTTTGTGTGCTCTAGACCAACCTGACTCGGCTAAAACCTTTCAACAACAGTTAATAAAGTACGTGTTAGTGCATGTGGGGTCGCATCTTTCACCGGTAAGTAAACAGTGTATGCGGCTCAGCTTCACCTCCTCTCTTCTTGCATGAGAAAGCATACTACGCACTTTAACTTTAACTCATAGAGCGCATACACGTTATTTCCACAGGTGAAACGATGCGACTCCGTGGGCACAAACATATGCTATTCCAACGTTTACTGAAAGGCTTAATCGAAGCCAGATCAGTCTACAGCAAACAAGACAATCATGTACATGCATGCATTATCGCTATCAGACGAAGGAATGATGAGATGGTTTGCGTCGTAATTAAGACGGAGATGGTGGAACTCTCAATGTTGAGCACAAACCGTTCGGGAAGGGTGAATGTTGTTGTGAGTAGGTGAGTTTCAACTCACCTGGTGATGGTGAGGAGATGAGGCGTGGGCGGCGTTGATCACACCAGGTGTGATGGTCTCGTCTCCGTGAGTGCCAAAGTGGCTACACCGGCTTCGCCTCGTCTGGATTGCCATGGCACACGGATTGCGCAAAGCATGTGTAAAATATGGTTTAAGCGCAATGTAGTCGACCGGTCTCGTGCTGCCAAAAGAGGAGGAAAAGAAGTGCAGAAGGCTTTGCTGGATAGCCATTTGTAGCATTTAGCATCGGTGTGTTAGATGTCACGCCATTTCTGTTGGTGCCGTTCAACACTTCTTCCCCTTCCATTACCGATGCGTAGTGTCACTCTGACTCAAGAAATTCCAAAGTATTCCTTCTAACTGCTAGTGTTACGATGTCAGCTAGTACTTTTGATTGATTTGGTTCAGCCTCTGCCTGAAGACAAATAGACTGACTGCTGCCTCTCTCAAATACCACATAGTTTGCTTGCCCTCAATAAGAGATTCTCAGAGAAGGGGGAAACGAAGCCATTACTGTAGCCACATCCTACTCTCGTTGTTCGTGCCTTCACCAACAGTGCAAGAATACGTCCATGATATTGTCAATTCACAAATGTCCTCGCAACATTGTCCCAGAAGTCAATGCGCGACGTGAGTCTTCTCTGCATATTTTCCCATGTCTGGTCGTTGTTCACCTCTAGGATAAGAAGCGTGGCAGTTGGATGTGGGAGGGCTCACGCAAATCAGCACATTACATTACGTGAGGGTGGCCTTGAAGTTCAAGAAGAGGAAAGCCCATAGGCCGATATGCGTGTGCAGCATTCTTATAAATACGTCATGAGTTTTGCATGGAAAACACTGGTGGTGTGTAGATGGCGTCTCAGTTGTACTTGATTCTATTGCTGACCTTAATTTTGGCTGAAAACCATAAGGCAACATCCCGTAAGCTGTACTTTTACTTTTAAATCTTGAAAACATGGGTGTTAGACCATGTGATTAATTATCAATTCTGCTTCAAAGCAGGCTATAAGCAATTGAAATGTAGTGCATTCTCTGATTTTGAAAAACACCATACTCTCAGGTGGTAGATAAATGTGATTGGCACCACTGGAAAACTGTTTTGGGCTGAGTAGCAATTTGTATTCTTTTAAAGGGACAGTGGCAAGAGGGCGACCACTACACGGCCTCTTTATTTGGGGTCTTCCGCTTTCTACGGAAATTAGCCTAAGTTGGCACAGCGATGCATTTATTGAGGATGCGGATAAAGTTCTTACATTAACGGCAGCGCTGACTTCTGACCGCAACAAAACAAAGACAACATGTGCGAACCTCGGCGAGGGAATTGCCACTCTTGAAGGACTGACGCCCAATGCCACATACACTGTGACTGCGACGGCAAATATACGTGGAAACACGATTCTGGTATTGAGCAATACTCTTCATACACCGGCCAAGGGTGAGCTAATACTTATGAATTTACAGTTAAATGCTACATCAGATTATGCTATTCATTGGCACTTATCAGAGGATTCAGCGACTGCCTTTCCACACAAATGTCTTGTTTGAGTTCACCACTGTGTGCCAATACTTAGCACTCAATGCTAAGCACTTTCTCTGTAACGAGCAATTACAAGGAGCAGTTTAGTCATTCTTATAAGTGGGAGTGTGTGGTCGACATGTCCACAAATTCATCATCAGCGGTCACCCTCATCTTGGCATGCTAATACATAACATGTTTACTCCGACCCGCACCCATTTTTGTAGCAGTGTGGTCTGCGTGCAAAGTAATTAGAAGAGGCCTTGATCAAAAAGCATATTATGGATAGTCCCTTTCACTCACTTTGAACACCCCAGTGTCTCGTGTCGTGGAGAAGTAGCAACCTCACACTTCATCGGTTGCAACGGTGTAGGCAAATGTGGGGAGCACCACTGAGCAGTCACCTCGGCTGATTAACACTAATCCTACTTTGTAAATTATACAATTGCAGACACAAATCCTATGGAAAACTTCTTCCATTGGGGTCTTGTGACCAATCAATCCATTCAAGTATGTTGGGATCAGATAGACCCGGAGGGCACAAGCAATGTGATAATCACACTGACGGCAGAGATGGCTTCTAAGTCCAGTGTGGAAAGATCGGAGTCTGCACGCCCCAGTGAAGGAAGGGTAACTGTTGACGGACTGATGCCCGAAACACTATATATTGCAACTGTGACAGGAGTAAAAGGTGGACGGCAATTCTTCAATTTCAGCAGACACATTCGAACACTGGAAACCGGTAAGCTGGTTCACGTGATTATGCTCTCAATGTCACATCGCGGTTTATTTTTCACCGACACATGTCAGAAGTGGCAACGACTGCACTTCTTAAACAAGCGCATTGTTTGCGTTTACTACTGGGCGCCCATTTTGAGTGCTTATTACTAAACAATTCATTGTCGAGTGACGTGCATGCCTTGCATGACACAATTACCAGAATGTTTTGTCTACACAGGCCATAAGGAAGTAACAGTCGTAACGACTAGTGGATCTGCTATAGCCTCCGCAATACTTGGACTCCTCCTCACTTGCATGGCACTAGTCCTTGCTTGAACGCTCGCGTCGGTCAATGCCCATTTCCAAACCATCTATCCTGATCCAATGTCACGTCCCATGACTTGCGTGTTTGCACCACCTCTTTCTACCTTGCACACACTCATGGTGTCGCGAATGCCCCACACCCAACTCATTCTTGCTCAACTAATATTGGCTTGACACCTCTTGATGGATAACCACTGAATGACAAATAAACGCGTAAGGTCTCCACCATATTCTTCAAGATGTTGGTAGCAGTAGCTGAGAGAACATCAGCATGGTTGTCGTTAAGAGACAGCAAATGACTTGTTCCTTTAAATTAATTAATAACTTCATGAGTTAGCATGCTCGGAGCCAAATCATTTGAGCTGTTAATGGTGGGTTAGCAGTACGACCACATAAACCCACGTGTAGGGCATGATCATTCCTATTTGGTCACTCAGCTCGAACCGTGCTGGCTTCCAATTTGCACTTATAATCTTATAGTTTATGTGGGCTATTTTTGCGTCCTTCTCCGCAGTTACATTACACCACCACTGCTGCACATGTGGGCTGGGTCGACGGGGTGACTACTCGATGCGCAGCAATTTAGAGCGCCAATGTCTTTGATGTTCGCTAATCCCAATCAATAAGACTACTTTGTCATTGTTCCAATACGCTCTGGAAGACCACTGTCTGCTCCTTGAAGCAATTGACTCTTCCACCTCCCTCAATTACCAACAACCCATTGCGAACTTCCCGCATGCAAACGCCCTCCTCTGTTTGCATTTCATGCCACATTGTGTCTTATCAGACATTCTCAAGATGGAGACAGGCGTGTACCTGACTAGGTCATAGCCAAGTCTCTGTGTTGGCCAGAACGACTTCAGGGAAGCTCTTGTGTGCTGCATCGGTGACCAGCCTCCACTGACGCTTGCAGCTGCCGTGCATAGCTGAGCCTAGAGGGGTTGACTAAGCCCCTCACAATCAGTCATTCCATCGTCTATCAAAAGTGCAGCCTGACGTCGCCACCATCTTGTCGAACCTGGAAGTCGCTCTTAAAAGGAAAGAGTTCCTCTTCAATGTTGCCCTCTTTTCACAATTGTCGGGCAAGGATGGGGAAGAATTGGAGAAGATGATAAGTGCCTATGCATGCTACAAAAGGGAAGAGATAGAGAATGAGGAGACACTATTGTTTGGAAGCAATAAATGGGAGGGATAGATGGGGCATCTTCCTGCTCTCCACTTAAGAGGGAGATTTCCTTTCTTCGTGGGTTGGAGGTCACCTCTTATCCGTCAAGCAGAATCGGAGAGACCATAGGTGTGGCCATCGAAGGGTGGATTGGGGGACCACGTCAGCTACTCGGAATCCGTTGGACTTAGACTGGACATGTGGCGTGAGGCGTTTTGGACCCTAGACCAATTTACCGTCGACCCTTACCGGGGTGCGCTTTTCCACCAGGTGTGTCAGCGTGGAAGGGAAAATTGCTGTAGGATGATGCATGAGGTGTGAACACTCAATTGGAACTTCGTCTGACTCCGCTTCACTATCTATGCTCCTCCTTCTTCGCTAAATATTCTGCTGATTACAACTTCCGCATTCATTTTCGTCCTATGTAAAGCCCAGCACATTAATGCAGGTCGGATGTCTAATTAAATGGAGACATTGCACCGACAAATACAGCATATCTAATAAAGCAAAAATTTATAGAAGGAATGCTTGTATTTGTGGTGAGTAGTACCTTCCACTCATTATGAACTCATCATACTCTCGTGTCATGGGGGAGTTGGAAGCCTCCCCCTAAAATTACTGTCAACAATTTATTTGCTTCCCTTCGTCGGTCACAACGGTCTAGACAATTGTTCTCTACACCACTAAGCAGTCGAGTTGGCTGATTTACACTGCTCCCACTTTGCTAAGGAGACAATGTTAGGAGACTAACGACTACAAAACCACTTCCATTGGTGTCCTGTGGGCCCTCAGTCCATTCGCCTAGGTCTAAATTCACCAGACTTGGATGGAACAGTTGAGGGAGAAATCAAGTCAAAGGCAGTGTTGGCTTCTGACCAAAATCCGAAAAGTCAGCATTTGTGTAAACCAGCGAAGGAAGAGTCACTATTGACGGACTGATGCCCAGGTTACTGCATATTGCTACTGCGATCGTAGTGCAAAATTCAGTCCCATTTTTGGATTTCATCTAAAATATTCTCACACTGGGCACCAGCAAGCCAATGCGTGTAATTATGCTGGAAAGGCCACATTGGAGGGTAACATGCACCGCCGATGATCAGCGAAATGCTTAAACGACTTTCGAGCACAAGAGCACTCAATTCAAGCACTTTGCGTTTAAGGAATCGCATGCTTTGCATGACATAACTTGAAGAATGACTACATTTCACAGGCGATGGGAAGGGCAGTGTGGCAACGACCAGTACGTCTGGTATAAATTCCGCATTCGCTGTGCTCCTCTTCACTTGCAAGGCGACAGTCTTTGCTTAGATGCTCGCGTGGTCACTACAGGTTTCCTTTTTATCCACAGTCAGTCAATGACGCAGTCTATTACTTGTCTTCTTCAACAACCTCTTTCTCCCTTGCGGAAATCCATTCTGTCGATACACCCCACTTCCTCTTCATTTTCGCCTACTTACCATCAATCTGACTTCACATTATGGAACAGTTCCAAATGACACCTACACGAATTTGCACATTGATGTGTGGTATGATGGACCGGACTGAGAAGGCGTTCTCCATTTGCAGTGAAATGGGGTGGGATTATTAATAGCACCAGATCATGCCTTCATTTATATTGAGCTTCGCTTCTTCACAAAGCACACCTCCTTGTCTATTTATTGTTTAAAAACATTTGCTAAAATGTAATTTTATCAAGGAAACTGAGCAATTGAATGGTAAATGAGCAGGATTAGGGATGGTACAGTGGAATGCAGTTAGTCGGTTCACCAATTGAGATAAAGACGTTAGGCTGTTTGATTCCTAATGAATCACGTATCGTATGAGAAGACCGTCAGAGTCGTTCAATGAGCATGCATTTTGGGAGTAGGATGGAGGAAATTCAGCCAATTTTGTGCTTCATTCTTCATCATTTTAAAGACTAGTTATTGCACACTGGCTACTCCAGAAGGCCATGTACCACCCCCAAGCGATGGCGTCCTCGTTCTGAAGTTTACAAGGTATAGAGGAGAGAGAAACGCGAGTAGAGCTGTAACTAGCCTTGAAAAAGAGAGGAAGACAATGCAGCAAATGGTCTTCCTTCTTGCGCCTCTGCTCATCTTATCTCCCACTGTGGCAATAGAATTAACGGAGAGACCCCTCAAAACATCAAGTAGTAAACACTCTCCTATGTTGAAAGACCTTGTTTGGCACACAGGCGAGACTTGAGACGCCACAGCACAAACGATTCTTCAGTGGTTTTGCCTTCTTAGTTGCCTTTCTTCTTGCCAACATTCCAACCACACTTTGTACTTTGAGTCTCTGCCCAGGTTTTTAGATTTATTTCTATGCCAAAAACAGTAGGGAGGAGGTCAAAGGATTTGTGGTGCAATGCGAAGAAGAGGATTGAATGCTGTGCAGGAGTGGATGACGTTAACTTGTCCGCCTACATCTCCAAACAAAAAGAGCGTGTAGAGAATTAAGCTGTGCATTTCCGGAGTTTACACGAAGGTGGAGGAAGGTGTGCTGCCCATATTTCAAACAGCATTTTTGCGTGCATTCAAAGGGAAAGCCTCGAATTACGGAGTGACGAATCTATAACTGTAGTGACTGTCTTCAATTGATGGTGCTGGTTTTGCCAAGAGCGCAAGAATACTTCGAAGATGTTGTTGATTTACTAACGTTCATCACTAATACGATAACTTTCGCCCAACTAACTCGAAGGACAATGCGTGACGTGAGTCTTTACTGCATATTTTCTCAAAGTTGGCAGCTATTCACCTCTATAATAGCAAGCATTGGTGCTGATTGTGGGAGGACTCATGTAACCCAACACGCCGTAATGCGTAAAAGCCGTCCCGTGGGCCAAGAAGAGGAGAGCCCATAGGCTGATATGCGTATGCAGCATCTCATAAATGCACCATGATTTGTGATTGCAAGGCAATCGTAATGTGAGGATGGTGTTTCAGTTTTGCCTCATTCTACTAATGACTTCAGTTTTGGCTTTGGACCCCAAAGGAACAGTAGGTAAGTTGCATTTTTTGCATCTGTATTTCGTCATTATGTGCGTAAAAGCAGTTGTCGTACCCTAAGCTTTACTTCAGATCAGGTTATAAGCTATTTTATCCTAGTTCATTCATGCATTTTAAGCCTGCCATACTCTCATGTCGTAAATAAATGTAATCCACGTCACTAGGTAGCCTTTGAGGCTGATTAGTAATTTTATTTTGTTAAAGGAACAAAGCGAGGAGAGTACCCACTACAAAAACACTTTCAGTGGGGTCCTGTGGATTCTCAATCCATTCGCTTAAGCTGGGACCCAAGTGCAATGAGTGATATGCTCGATGGAGAAATCGCACTAACAGCAGCGTTGCCTTCTGAGCCCGAATCCGAGAAGTCAGCAGTTGCGTACCTCAGCGATGGAGAAGTCATTCTTCGTGGACTGATACCCAACTCATCATACAATGTCACTGTGAAGGCAATATGTAAAGGAAGCACAATTTTGGAATTAAGCGAAAATATTAAAACACCAGGAATTGGTAAGCTAACATGTGTAATTATGCTGTAGAAGGCCACATCGAATGATACTACTCATTATGATTCTTCAGAAGAGGTGTCTACTACCCTACTTACAAGAGAGCATTATTTGAGTTCATCACTAGGCGCCCATTCTTCGCGTTTCTTTCTGAACATTGCTCCATAATGCACGGTTTACAAGGAGTAATTTAACAATTCCAATGATAGAATGGTTGTAATTTGTACCTTTACTAATCCATCATTGGTGACCTTCATCTCGGTATGCCACCTCGTACCTTGCTCATAAATTGTAGTTTTCGTCTCCACCCTCGCTACTTCTGTAGTAGTATGCTTCTCACTACCACAATGTCATTAAGAATGCTGATAAGATGCAATGAAGACAGCGAGAGTTTAAGGGACTCCTGCGAGCATCATTTGTGCAATCAAAGTAAAACGCCTTTTATTGAGAAATTGCGTAATTGCTTTATTACTGTCCTTCTTTTATTAAGTTTCCTTGGCCACTCGCGACTGCAGATGCACACCTGAACATTATTACAAGGTTCAGAGAGAAACAAACTTAGCCAGCATAGGAACCTGCATGTCTAGTAAAATGCTTTGTTCTGTTCCTTCCAGCTCGCTAACGAAAGAGGAGGGAATATTGAACTACACCCACAAAACCACTGCTGTTGGTGTAATACGGTCTGGTTTGAAATGGCACTGCTTTGCAAATGCTGCTTAAGCTAGATAGAATTTGATCAAAGTGGCCCAACAGCCATGTCTCTCCCTTTCCCGGCTTTTTGTCGATGTTGCTTCAAATGTGTGGGGAGGCATTATTTAGGAAGCACGATGTGGATATTCCTCTCCTCTCATTTCGAATTTATCATTCTCTCTTTGCATGGAGGGGAGGAGTCCTCAATCACCTACTTTTAGTTATGCTATTTCCCCTTCTTTTTGTCAATCACATCAGTCTAGCCATATGTAATCGATACCACTGAGTAGGCATTTTGCCTGTCTAAAGCTTTTCCTGCTTTTGCAAAATGGATAAATGCAGACGAAGACATTCTACAAGACCTCTTCCGTTGGGATTCTGTGACTTCTCAATCCATTCGCCTGAGATGGGATCCGCCAGACCAGGACGAAGCAAACAATGGGAAAATCGAAATAAGGGCAGTGCTGATTTCTAAACCCGAATTTAAAAGGTCAAATTCTGCGAATATTGATAAAGGCGAAGTCACACTAGACGGATTGATGTCCAGCTCATCATACAAAGTAACTGTGACAGCAAAGCACAATGGAATTCCGTTTTTGAAATTCAGCAAAATTATTCGAACACTGGGCACAGGTAAGCTAATGTATGTAATTACGCTTTAAATGCCACTTTACCGCTTATAACTATTTTCTTCACGATGGACAGACGTGCGTGCTCTACATGATTAATTACCAGAATGTCTTGTTTACACAGGCGATGAGGGAGGAAGTGTCTTAAGGACTAGCGGATCTGGTATAACTTCCGCAATCGCCGGAGTCCTCTTCACTTGCATTGTCTTGGTTCATGCTTGAATGCTCGCGTAGGTCAATGCCAATTGCCCAGTCATCCCTTCCGATTCAGTACCACAATCCATAACTTGCGTAGTTGCACCACGTCCGCTAGGGTGGGGTATGCTCCAATGCCTGTTAATTCTTGCTTCGCCAACATTAATTTGATATCTCATGAGTGGTAATCTCTGGATGAAAAATTTTGCCACGCTGAAAAAATTCATCTATGGTTCAATAAAACAAACTGGGAATGTATTGCCTCATTTGCAGTAAAATAGGACGGGGTTACTAATAGCATCAAATTAGGCTTAAATTAAGTTTGATCCCCTTTTTTACAAAAAATAATACTTTACCTACCTATTGCCTAGATTTGTTTGTCGAAAATACAATGTTATTTCGCAGATTAAATAATCAAAATGCAATAAGGCGGGGCCAGGCAAAAACACAGTGGAAAGCAGTCGTTTTGCTCCATCTATTTAAGAAAACAAGCTAGGAGTGCTTGACTTCTAATAAATTACTCGTCTTACAGGAGGCCTGCCTAAGTGGTTCCATAAGCACAAATTTTGGGAGTAAACGGTGTCTATTTACGCAAGTTCATGCCCCATTTTTCATCATTTTAAACGCTCGTTAAACACATGGGCTCCTTTAGGAGGCTATGGACTACCAGTAAGCGGTGGCGTTATCGCTCTGAAGCTTCCTAGTTAGCGAGGAGAAAAAGCGAGAGTGCCGAGTAGAGCTGCAAACAGCCTTGCAGCAAAGGGGAGGGAGAGCATCCAGCGATCGGTTCTCCTTCACGAGCCTCTGCAAACCTCATCCATTACCTTGGCAAGAGGATTGACAGGGGCACTCATTCAAGCATCAAATGGCAAACATTTTTCAACACTAACAGACTTTATTTTGAAGCCGCAGCACAAATGATTCTTCAGTAGTTCTGCCTTTTTTATTTGCCAGCAATTTTTTTAACATGCATAGCATACTTTGTGCATTGAATCTCAGCTCGGATAAGCAAATTTCTCTTCATGCCAAAAAAAAACAGTATAAAGGAGGCCAGGGTTTTGTTGGACATGGGAAACGAGAGGGCCGAATGCTGTGGGGGAGTAATTTACTTTTTCCTACCTACACCTATCTCACAACGGTCGTAAAGGCACTCAATATGAGGGCGGGACCTCATGTCTTAATGGTGGGTTTCACATTTCCATCTTTCACTTTCGTGGTTTTGTCTCCTTGGAACGAAAGATTGCGTAAGGGATTAGGGCCTATTTTTGGACTGTAGGTTGACGATCTTTGCAAAGTCGACACTATGGTGAAAGAGAGATAATTTGTGCCCCACGAAATTGTGTTATTACATTCCCTGTGGTATGATTAGGGCCCATATCTTGCATTCCTTCACCAACTCTTTCTGCATTGCAGGCATCCATGGTGTTGGAAATGTCCCGCTCCCTACTCATTCTTGCTTAATTAACACCAATTTCACACCTCTTGGTGGATCACCCTTGAATGACAGACACTCGATTTCGGCACATTTACTTGTGGTTGATAGGAACTGACTATGAAGGTGTTCTTTCCTTGGGGGGAAATGAGGAAAAATTATTGAAACTTACTTACTACTACCACGTACTACTACTTACTACTACTACTACTTACTAC
This sequence comes from Taenia saginata, assembly GCA_001693075.2. Taxonomy (NCBI): domain Eukaryota; kingdom Metazoa; phylum Platyhelminthes; class Cestoda; order Cyclophyllidea; family Taeniidae; genus Taenia; species Taenia saginata. The sequence continues at coordinate 105,492 of LWMK02000073.1, read as the reverse complement.
TTAATAACCCCACTATCCAGCTCTCATGAGCTACGGGCATGTAATATAGAGTGGTTAAGTAAAGAATGAGTAAATGGGAGTCAACTCATTTATAACTTTATTTTGCTTCATGGCTCACGGTTGATGTAGAGTAACTTAGTAATTGACGAAATGGGTAGAGTGTGCTCTGTATGTCCACTGGTCCATCATCATCGGTCACCTGCACCTCGGTATGACGTGTTCTCCACTTCTGTTGTGGTGTGATCCTCACCGCCGCAGTACAATTAGGAAAGCTGGTACTATGAGATGAAGATATGAGTTAATGAGAGCACTCAGGTAGACACCAATTAGGCAGTTACCACTTTAAAATCACCAGTCATACGTATGTCATTGAGGCTTGATTGATTGCTTGGATGTGATTCAACTGCTCTTGAATTCCCTCGGCCTTTCACAACCAAAAATTCACATCCTCGCGCCATGGCATGGTTCGGCGATGGGATAGAAAGAGAAAGTAGGCAAGGAACCTGCAAATACCATTTCATCTGGATGGCATGGATATATTTGAAGTGGAGTAATGACCGTGTCTCTTCTGTCATTGATTCTTATGTCGTTGCTGCTCAAAAATGTGAAAGAGGGATTGTTCAGGAATCATACTGCTGATAGTCATTTTCACCTTACCATGCAAGAGCGTACAGTATCCACTGTTTCCAAGACATTAGTAGAGGCAGCTGAAAGTAAGTCAACATATTTGTCCTCAAGGGCCAACAAGTAACTTGTTCGTTTTGCTACAGCTAAGAGTTCTTGAGTTAACACGTTCAGACCCACATCATCTGCGCTGTTACGGAGGGGTGAAAAGCACGACCACGTAAACGCGCTTGCAGGCATGGTTCAAGTAGAAGTGGATAGGCCAGACTAGACTTCACATTCTTGTCCATCTTATCCATCACCTCGATTCGTGCTGGCTCCCAATGTGAATTCGGATAAAGGTGCTCAACTCTAATGGAGGCTGTCTTGGTTACTGAGGCGCCAGTGGAATTGAAGAACGTCAAGGTGAGCCACCCACGCTGTTTCACGGGAGCTCACATTTAACTACATTATTGCTTACATACTATTTTCCAACCGTCAGTGAAAGGTTCCATTGGAGTTAGATCGGTCTACAGCATGCAATACAAGTAAATTATGGGATGCATTGTCAGTGTTAGGCCCAAACGTTCCTGCTTAGACGTGTTTGTCAGTATATTTCGAATCCTATTCCCACTCAATTACCTCCTGCCTTCCGTCAACATGTACTTGTCGTGCTGATATTTTACCTTCTTTTCCACTTTTCTTTCGATCTGCCACTTAATTCTTCCAAGTTCCAACTTAGGTGAATGGAGTGAAAACTTACATGACCCCACAGAACGTGTCTTTGTCGCCTTGACAAAGTAAGAAAAGTGATGGTCGTCCAAAATGACTACTCATTGGTGCCGATTACGACTGCCTAATTCGTTGTAACCAACAAAAGGAAGCGAATAAATTATCACAGCTAATTATTAAAGGAAGGCTTGCATCCTTCTATTACATGCAAACATGACGACTTCATTGTGAGTAAATGAACTAGAAGGGAACTGCTTGTAACCTGCTTTAAATCAGAATTCATGATAGTCGGTTTTCGATGAAGGCGAAATATTGAGAATTGAAAGGCTTAGGCGAATATGGCATTATCTTCAGGACTTATATGCATTTTTTGGATTCAAGCTAACATATGCTGCACAAAGAACTAATATCTTATGATGTTATCTTGTTGAACTTGTTAAAACAAGTCTGTGATTGATAATGAAAGGTTTCATTTACTTCTCATCCTTCTAGCTGGTTTAAAAGCCATTCGTAAGATTAACATTTTGCAAAAGTGGTAGACATCTTATGAAAAGGAACCAAAGATCCTTTCGCCCATTAAGCAAACCGACTCAATTTTTATCCTAGGCCCAATAACACATTCAGTTTCACTGCCAAATAGACGCAAATAGGTTACGATGACACTGAAAGGGCAAAGGCGGCCTACTCATCAATGGCGCAATCCCAATCTTGCAGGTCACATTGGCTTCACAATAGTCACTTGTCAACTTCAACAAAGTGAGCTCCAGGTTAGGCTTAAATTGGCAATTGAGATCCACTTTGGCGCAAAACCAAAATATAACTTTATTTCACAGACCGGTCAATCAAAAGGCAATGAAGTGGGGCTAGAGGAATGGCACAGTGGAGTGCAGTCAGTTAAACCTACCAATTTAGGCGTCTTCTTGAGAAATTTCTTTTGCCGACTTCACTTACAATGCTGTGCAGGGATGGGTGACCTTACCTTGCCCACCTATAACTCCCATCATTTGGAATAGTGCCCGAGGGAAGGGCAGAACCTCGTGTCTGTGTAAAATAAGGCCTCCTTTCCACTAGAGAGAACAATAACTTCTTAAAGTGTGTGAATGCAAAGGGCATTTGGCAGAGTGCAACTCGGTGGATTTGTCCCCTTAGGACGATGCGAGTGTGTAGGGGCTTATGTCTTAAATTTAGACTGAAAAGTTGTGAATTTAAGGCATTGACACGATGGAGAAAGGGAGGTAATTTGTGCATAATTGGAAGGAACTTGTAACACTTGGGCTATCTTAATGAATCGACATAATCCATTTGTCATTCCCTTTTTGTTTCCGGAGGCAATGTGAAGAGACCTATCTGAGCAAGCAGCAACGACTCAAAGTTTGTTACAAATTATAGGAACGAAGGCAACCGATCGCCTCAAAAATTCATTATTGAGTAGAAAATTAAGTAAAGAAGGTGTGCAGACACATCGGATGCCTTCAGCGCTTTACACTACCCTACTACTGGCCGCCTACCAGGATCAAACTCATAAGTTTGAGGGTCAACTTTGCACATCCTACTCCAAAATTTTAAGCAGGAGTACTTTGCTTTATCCATAAAAAGTGGCGGTCAAAGGACTCAAGGTGTTAACGCAAACTCCTTCGAAGCTTATAAAATGTGGTTCGAATGATCTGCAATACGAAATAAAACTTATCTTCAGGTTGCAAGGCTAAGGAGGCCTAATAGTAGCCACTGTTCTTACTCAGCAAATCAAACACCACATACGGCTCGAATTTGCATTCTGCATTACATTTTCAAACCACAAATCTTTTGCCATTTATTGCAATGAAATAATCACGATGGAATGTGGGTATTTTGGCGCGCCGATTTAAGAGAACTGGGTATGTGTGCGTTTAATTTGTAATAAATTATGAATTTGACGATAGACTGCCCAGGTCATTGCTTGCGCAGGAATTAAACCTCACTTAAACGTCTGCTTAGCAACTTTTATTTGCGTGCTTTAGTTGTTTAGGCTTTGATTGAGCTACACGCTAAGCTTTTATAAGTCCAACTTTTTGTCCACCGGACTATAAATGCTAGAACGTAGAATAGAATAAATTCTGAGAGCAAATCAGTGCAAATATAAGCAAATCACAGCTTAGTCTAAGAAATTTGCAAGACTCGCCACCACTGTGTGGTAGTATTTCCTTTCTAATTGTACTGCGGTAGAGGAATGGCCGCATAAGTGGAGCCGTGACTGTTTTTTAGAAGTAGAGGGAGCCCATGCCTCTCAGCTGCCATCGAATTGACTCCCGTCTTGGCCGCACCATTGACAGGAAGGCCCTGTGAGTGCCGATTTCCCAATCATTCGTATCACACATGCACACATGCTGATACGGTGAGTTTGCCTCCAACACTGCTGTGCAAATCTACCTTTTGTTTCTTTGCTCCAACAATGCTATTTCCTTATCTGTCCGATTTTGCGGATTGGCTCAATTGTATTGTCCAACAATTAAAAAAGTTAGCAACAGGAGGGCAGGACTGCACATCAATGTAAAACTGTGGTCTCCTTTTTTAATGAAAGGTACAGAATCATCTTTAAATCATAAAACACAAAAGTTAATGCTCTCGATGCTGCCCCGCTGAAAGGAAGTTCATTAGGCATTTCTGTCTTCCGTATCTAATTTCGCCCCCTATGGAACAAGAAAACCACACAAGGGATAGAATCGCGCACTGAAGAGTGACCTGGAGGTTTACCGTGTGTCAAGTCATACAATAGCTCTGATTCCCCTACCTTCCCCTACTCCTCTTCTTGCAGGAGTTGAAGGTTTACAGTGCGTTGTCTGGATGATGTTAGCAGGCCGATTCGGATGTAAAAGGGCTTTGAGTGCCTAGCCATTTAAAAGGTGCCTTCTCAGATAAATCCTAACAGTGCTCACCATTTGTTTGGTTTCACTGCCACTTTCGTTAAAATCGAACAGCATGTGTTCCTGGGTATTGATGGTAGAACTCACACGCACACAATTTTTGAGCATTTTATCAATGTCGCCATAGTCTTGCACGGCAAATCCTGTTACTACATGCTAAATGAATCCTGCTAAAGCACAAATTCTCCCATCCATTCTACGTGGTCCGTAATGGTTTAGAGTGACCACAACAGAAGTGTCGCAGAAGGCTTGAGAGCACGTAAATATCGCACTGGCAACAAGCTGCATGCTCAAAAAGGACTTTAGAGGTCATCAGATCTGCATCGTATTTAATTTTATGCCCCAAAACTTACACAAAATCTATTTTAGTGGAAAGTGTAAGCTCGTAAGTAGAAGTTGTAAACATTTTATAAATTGGCGTAGCATAAAGTGCAAGGCTATGCTTGAAGTGGCGTGTGAAGTAAATGACTTACAACCCCTTTGCACACATTTGTCTAAAAATCGACGATAAAGCCGACTCTAACCCTAGACTTCAAGCAACTTTGAAACAAATATTCAACGTCGCGAAACCGCATGATCTGTGAAGCCTCTTGTTCTCCATCGTGTCAATTCCATGAAATTCCAAACCCTATGGTCTAAATGCATGACTCATTCCTCTAAACTCCCTTTTTGCTCGTCATTTACTTCCACATAGCAATCAATCCTCTCTTTTCCTATGTACAACAAATCCATGCCCTCCTCTCCACTGTTTTTGGCATAAAAGAAAGTCTCATTGCTGGGTAGAGATTCAAAGTACTAAATGAATGTGTGAAATTTGCAAGGTAAATAAGGAAGCAAAACCACCGAAGAATTATTTGTGCTGCGGAGTCCCGAGCCTCCTCTGAGTTCGGATTTAGGCCTGTCAACATTGATGACTGCTTACCATTTGATATTCAGAAGGGCCTTCCTGTCAATCCTATTTCCAATGCAAAAGATAAGATCTCCAGATTCTTAAAAGGAATAAACTATAGCTGCATCGTCGCCATCTCCTTTCCAGGGCCAGTTACAGCTCTACTTGCATCTCTCTCCTCCCCTACCTCGGTGTTTCAAAATGAGAACGCCATCGCCTCCTGGTCTTCTGGAGTAGTCAATGTGCATAACGGGTCTTTAAAATAATGAAGAGTGAGGCACAAAATTGGATTAAATTTTCGCCGTCTTACTCCCAAAATTCATGCACTCGTATCGACTTGGCAGCCCCCCAGTCACACAAACATTTAACTAAAAAGCAAACACACTTAACTTCATTTTTTTAAATGGACAGAGCAAACTGACTACGGTCCCCACTGACATAGCCTTAGCCGCGATTTATTGGCTTTTGATTGATTGGTCTACAAAATCTGGTTCTATTTTTAACACATTTTTAAGCAATGAATGCAAAAGAGTTAGTTTTGTGAAAAAAGTGGAGCTATTTTTAAATATAAGCCCAACCAGGTGCTTATTTTGCTGAAGAAGTAAAATGGCCATTGCAAGACAAACGTGACCTGTAAGACTGGGGCCACGTCAGCGAGGGTTATGCCACCTTTGCTTATTAATATCAATTCGATAGATTAGGGGTTTCAAAAGTGTAGCAGAGGAAAATTTATTTTTTTGTGCTCCATTTACCTGTGAAGCTGATTGTGTTAATAAGCTTAAGATGAAGTCGAACCGGTCAACTTAGTGAAAGTAAAAGTTATTGCCTGCCTACCACCAACAGGAAGCCAACTCTTAATGTATGCATAGGCTATTTGCCACACAACGTTCATCATTTCTACAAAAAGGGAGGATGACAAGTGGACGAACTTGTGCACAAACGACTACAACATTTCAATTAGTAAATAAAACGGGTCGCCTCCTCGAAAACACTACTGTCAAGATGCAACGTGTGGCAATTCAGTATAGCACGCCACATTAATACTCCTCTACTTTGGCAACACAATTCTGGTGGAATACATTGCCCTTAGGCCACATTTTACGCATTGCGTGGTACGCATCATCTACCATGGCAATCCAGACGAGGTCAAGCCAGTGTTGCCACGTTCGTATTCGTTAAAACGTGACCATCACATTTGGTGTGATGGACACCGCCCCACTCCATTGCGACTCTATAGCTGGGTGTTTTAAAACTCTTCCACCTACAACAACATTCACCCTCCTCGAAACCTTTCGTGTCCAACACTGGGAGCACCACCATCTCCTTTTATATCACGACTCAGATTACCTTTTTATTCTTTGGTTTGGCACCCATTATAAATTGTTCCCCCATTTTGTCCCGCCTTTTAGCAAATCCAAATATAATAATACCCGAACGGTGAAGGCCAGACTTAAACGAATCAGGGCTTGGTAATGATGATGACGTCTTCGTTATTTGAATGAATTCTGTGGAGCAGTAGTGCTCCTATCCTCTTCTGCAACCCTCTTCATCAATAAGTTCTCATTGTGTCCTCTCTATTTGATCTCTCTAAATTCCTCCCATATAGATGCTGAATTGGAAGCCACTGCATGCATCTCTACACAATGCGGTAAATTTCGTTTGATTAGCTCACTTCTACGCGGCCTAACCTCAAGTATTCCACAAAATTATGCCACTCGTGGAGGAGAGAGACCGATCCAAGCAAAGTTTCACCACCACAACATTACTGTTGCATCAGAAGTAGTTTGGTCCATTTGTACTATGACAATATCAGTGTTGTTGCTTGGCACGAAGAAGAGGCATACATGATTTGATCGCTTGTATTCCTCTGTTCCGTTAAGGTGGGCATGAGTTAGGTCTGCGTCCATTTGCTAATTTCGCTACAAAGAAGGATTAAATGGAGTGCAAAAGCAGGCTAGTCTTCACCGCTGGGTTATTATTTTTTGATAGACTCGTTTGTATGAATGCCAGCGTGGCAATACCGGTTTCGCTACATCTGGATTACCATGACAGACGGATTGCGCAAAGCATGCACAAAATGTGGTCCAGGCGCAATGTAGTCGACCAGTCGTGTGTTTCCAAAAGGGAAGGAGTAGAGTTGCGGCAGCTTTTGCAAAATCGCTGCGTGTAGCATCTTGACAGTGGTAGTTTCAATGCCACAACGTTTATGTTAATGCCATTTAACACTGCTTTCCCTTCTGTTAGGGGTGTGCAAATAAGAGAGAGGACTGTAGCAACAGACAGGTGGGATATTTGTCCATGTACATTGTCACTCTACTCTTACACTCACAGACTTGCAGCTATAACGTGCGTATTTGAATAGCGTCTTGGCCTTCTCGCAATCATGAAGTGGAGCAGGGTCAATCTTACGCAAGATATTCCAAAGTAGACCTTCCAAAGACAAATGCTACGAATGAATGTAGGCTGGTGCTTTTGATTAATTTAATCCAGACCACAAATGGACTGACTGCCGCCTTTCATTAAAACCACGAATTTGCTTGCCCTCATTAGGAAAGTGGCACGGAACCGGGTAACGGAGCCATAACTGTAGTCGCATCCCACACTCAGTGCTCGTGACTTTACCAACAGTGCAAGTATACGTCAATGATATTGTCGATTCACAATTGCTATCGCAAAATTAACCCAGAAGTCAATGCGTGACGTGAATATTCTTTGCACATTTTCTCAAGACTGGTCGCTATTAACCTCTAGGATAAAAAGTGTGGGAGTTGAATGTAGGAGGACTTACTCAATTAAACACTCCACAATGCGTAGGAGTCGCCTTGAAGGCCACGAAGAAGAGAGCTCATAGGCTGATATGCGTGTGCACCATTCCTATAAATGCGCCATGAGTTGTGAACGCAAAACATTAGTGGTGTGGATATGGCGTTTCAGTTGTGCACTATTCTGCTAGTGTCTTTCGTTTTAGCTTCGGACTATGGAGCAATATCGGTATGTTGTATTTTTACATTTGGATCTTATCAGCATGAGTGCAAAGGCAATTTTTCAATTATAACTCCTGCTTCAAAGCAGATTGTAAGCAGTTGCATTGTAGTGCGATCACTCATTTTGAAGATATAATGCTCTTGGGCCGTTGATGAATGTAATCTGCACCAGCGAGTAAACGCATTGGCTGATTAACACTTTTCATGTTTTGTTAAAGGGACAAAGGCAACAGAAAAGCCACTAAAAAACCACTTATATTGGGATGCTGTGGGAGCTGACTCCATTCGTCTGTTTTGGTATCCGGAACTTAATGATGATGTAAGTGATGGAGTAATCGCTATAAAAGCAACGTCGACTTCTGGTCCCAAATTCGAAAAGTCAGCGTCCGCGTACCTCTATCAAGGAGAAGTAACTCTTGAAGGATTGACACCCAACACCTCATACATTGTGACTGCGACGGCACGGCTAGGTGAAAATAAGGTTGTGGCGTTGAGAAGATATATTCAAACAGCTTCCAATGGTAAGCTAATACGCGTAATTATGCTATACAATGCCACATATAGGGATATTATTCACTCACATTTATCAGATGAGACAGTGACACATAAAAGCACCATTTAAATTCGTCACTGTATGCTTACACTTAGCGCACATTATTGAACTTGGCTTCACAACACACAATTAATAAGGGGTAATTTAGTTCTTCTCATGGTGCGAAGGGTGTAATCGACATGTCCACTTATCCGTCATCATCGGTTACCTCGTTTCTTGCTCATGAATATCAAACTGACTTCCATTCTCGCCAATTTTGAAGCAGCATGTATTCCACTACTGCATTGCCACTATAAATGGTGAGATGATTCAATCAAGACATATGGAGATTGAAGGCCTCCTGCAAGCATCATTCATGCAATTATCACTGCAATACTCACCAGCCTAAGGTGTATCAATGGAGATTTGGCTGAGTAATCGATGTTGCCCTTCTTTTTGCACATCTGTTCGGCTTAGGTACAAACAGAGCAAGTAGACAAGGAACCTGTGTGTCTAGTAGGATGGTGTGTTTGCTCCCTTTTATACCACTAGCGAGAAGAAGTGTTGGGCTGCACCTGCAAAACCACTCTAGTTAGTCCAAAACGGCCTGGTTTGTGTTCACCAGTGCCACTTCAAATACATGGCATGGGATTCCACAGGAGTAACAACCGTGTCTCTTCTGCCCATGTTGTTTCTAAAAATGTAGGAGAGGCATTGGTCAGCTAGCATGCTGTGGATAGTCCTTTTAACTCATTCTAAACTCATTATGCTCTTGCGTCATAGAGAAGGAGAAGACTTACACTAAACATTACTGCTAGTAATTTATTTGTTTTACTTTATAAGTTAGAGCAGTCTAGACAAGTGTAATCAACACCACTAACCAGTCACCTCAGCTGATGAACACTGCTCTTGTTTTGTGAAATGTACAATTCCAGACACAGCTCCTCTACAAAACCACTTCTTTTGGGGTCCCGTGACGAATCAGTCCATTCGCCTGAGTTGGAGTTGGCCAGACTTGGATAGAAGAATCGATGGGATAATCACACTGACGGCAGAGTTGGCTTCTGAACCCAGTTCGGAAAAGTCGGAGTCTGCACGCATCAGAAGAGGAGAAGTCACTGTTGACGGATTGATGCCTAACTCATTATATATTATGACTGTGACAGCAACGAACGGTGGACAGCAATTTCTGAATTTTAGCCGCGATATTCGAACAAGGGACACTGGTGAGTTGGTATATGTGATTATACCCCAAATATCGCATTAAGGGACATTACTCACCAACATTTGTCAGAACAGGCATCGAATGCCTTCCTTACACATGCGCTTTGTTCGACTCCACCACTGCGCGCCAATTCATAGCACTCAGTATGTAACACTTCACGTTTGAGGGACATGCACGCTTTACATGACATAATTAACAAAATGTCTTGTCTGCACAGGCCATGAGGAAAGAAGAGGCACAAAAACTAGCGGATCTGGCAAAACTTCTGTGATCACTGGCGTCCTCTTCACTTGCTTGGCGATAGTCCTTGCTTGAGCGCTCACGTCGGTCAATGCCAATTTCTCATTCATCCATCATCACCATCCAATATTATAACCAATAACTTGCGTTTCGCACCACTTCTTTGTACCTTGCTGGACTCCATGGTGTCTGAAATACTCCATTTTCTTCCCCTTCTTGCTTAATTAGCATTAGCTTTACATCTTATGATGGGCAACAGCAGGTGCGTTTATTAGTGATTGGATAGAACAGACTGGGAAGGTGTTCGCGCCTTTGAAGTGAAAGGAAAGAAGCGGTTAAGAGCGAAATAAGCGAATACGTTGACATGCCTACATGTTCTACAAATTGGACTATCACCTACACACCGACCTCGCTACCCAGCTCTTGTGTGCAACAGGTATAAAATTTCGGTTTTTAAGAGGAGAGAAGAACGAGTAGATGGGAGCCAGTGTAGCCACGTTGGCATTCACAGAAACGAGAACATCACACTTGGTGTGATCAACGCCGCCCACGCTCCATCTCGTCTCTATCGCCAGGTGTGTTAAAACTACCCTACTCACAACAACATTCACTTACCTTTATCACGTTTCAAACTGCCTCAACATTCTTTAGTCTGACATCATCAATGCATTCCTCTAGTTGGCTGTCTTGTGTGCTGTAGACCAATCTAACCCCGAAATAAAAATTTTTTAACGAAATGCTGAAAAGAGCACATATTCATAAATACAGGGTCACATCTTTTTATCCACGAAAATACTGCATGTGCTGTTTGAATTAAGGTTAGAGCACACAGTGTTCGCATGTGCAAGAAGAGATGAGGTCAAGGTGAGCCGCCTACACCATTTGCTTAGGGATGGAAGATACAGCACAAAGGCAACCATCTAGTGGAATGCATAGTCAGTGTGAGGCCAACGAATAGTGCGGTAGTTCGAGACGTGATAAAGAAGGCGGTGGTGATGCTCTCAAAGTCGAGCACAAAAGGGTTCGATTTGAGTGGCTGTTGTAGAAAGTGTGGAACTATGAAACATGTAGAAATGGAGACAAGATGGCGTGTGGACGGCGTTGATCACACCAAAGGTGTGGATGCTAATGTGGCTACACCGAATTCACATCGTCTGGATTGCCATGGCAGACCGATTGCACAAAGCATGCGTAAAATGTGGCCTAAGTGAAATGCAGCCCACCCGACTTGCGTTTCGCGTAATTTTCATCTTTGTGACCATCATAAAAGTCATTCCTAAAATTACTTTTATGCAAATGGGAAAAGTTCTATGTCAAATGGTCGAGGTACACTTAAGTGCTGATGTTCTGTGTAGATAAAAGGCATTAAATCGACCAGTTCGACTCTTCTCCTAAGCTTAACAACACCATCAGCTTCACTGCCGAATGGAAAACAAATAGACTGCTTTCCCTTGCCATGTACCTTCGAACCCTCTGATCGGCCGAGTAGAGCAAAAGGAGTAAAGATGGCTCGCCTCTCGATGACATGGCCCGAACATTACAGATCACACTGGCCTTGCCATAGCCATCTACTACCTCCAGCAAAATGAACACCAAATTAGGCTTGAATTTATATCGAGCTCCGCTTTTCACAAAATTTAACAAACAAGATAAATCCATTTCACAGATCAACCAATCAAAAAGCTGTAAAGTGAGGCTGGAGGGGAATGTGGTCAGTTTGGTCCACCAAATTAAGCATCTCCTTATGATTTTTCTCTTGAAAATTCACTTGAAGTGCTGCGCAGATGTGGGTGAGTTTGACAGGCCTAAGTATATCTCTCCAAGCTTGTAAAAGTACAGAATGTGAGAACAGGACCTCATGCCCATGCAAAATGTGGCCTTCTTTTATTAAGAAGAGAACCATCATCTTTGAGGCAATGCACACAAAAATTATGTGGCACAGTGCAGCCCAGTAGAAGGGGAATGGATTGCAAATACCTTACTTTCCATTCTGTGGTTCTGCCCCTTGGAACGAAAGAAGTATGGAGGGGATTACTGCCTGCATTTCGACTAAAGGTTGGAGACTTTTGGGAAGTTGACACATAGGAGAAAGAGAGTCAGTTTGTGCGCCACGAACTTGAGCCATTACAAGGAGATGGTGACACTGAGGTAGATTTTGGCTCATTTGTCCTCCCTTTTGTTACTGGAGAAAAGATTAGGGACTTATCGGGATCGACAACAACATGACCCATAAGGTTACTGCGAATTATGAGTGAATGCAGCCATTCACCTGTTAAATTCATTTATTGACTGCTGAATTTAGTCGAGAAGGTGAACACACAGCAAGTGGGCAGTTTTAATCACCACCAAGATGGTGGCCGCATTTTAATAAATACCATTTCGTCAACACCTGCCCAACTCCGACTGAATTATGTCGCTAAGCTTCTCTCTGGACGAATCTGATCATAGACATTTTATGAATAAACAACTATCACCACGATCAGGAGAGACCTCGTAGCTGAACTCTTACCTAACTGCTACCTAACGCTATGACACTCAAACACTGATGCACGTATGCCTTAGCAAAATATCGTAGTAAATCATGAACAAATCTCAACAAAGCCTTTGGATTCAAATGAAGCAGGTGTGGCATCTAAACTTTGCAGTGAAGAATGTCAGTTGATGAGAAGATGCGCCATTGTCTATCGTGGTACTGAATGACTGCTTTGAGTAGAGCAGTGGCTGGATTAAAGCTTATAAGAATTAGATGAATAATTTGCCCCTTAATCAAGGTCACCTATAATCCCATCAATTTGACACAGGAGATGGAAAGAAAAACGAGGGAGAGATGTTACATTTGATGGGAAACCGGTGAAGGGTACGTGGATGAGCTCTACTTCTTTTTATGTGCACCTCGTAAACACGCTTGTAGAGGTGCGGGAGTGATAGGAAGCATGGAAGTTGAATTTGGGAGGCTTCACTTAATCCAAACACGCCGCAACGCGTAGAAGTCGACTTTTAAGCCAAGAACAGGTGAGCATGTACAGCATTCATATAAATACGGCGTGAATTGTAGATGTAAAACATGAGTGATATGGGAATGGTGTTTCGGTTGCGCCACACTCTGTTAGTGACTTCATTTTTGACTGAGAACCCCGAAACAGCAGTCGGTATGCTGTATTTCAACCTTGCATCTTATCAGCATGGATGTAAGAGCATTTGCTGAATTATAGCTTTTGCTTCAAAGCAGGTTCTAGGCAGTCGCATCCTAGTGCATTCACTCATCTTGAACCCACCATATTCTCAGGTCGTAGATTAATGCATTTGAATCACTGAGTAGTCATTTGGCCTGATTATCATTTATGCTATTTCGTGAATGGGACAATTGCGGGCGTGCAGGCACTACAAAACACTTCTGTGCGGTCCTATGGATTTTCACAGAAGCATTGGATGATCTGCTTGATGGCAAAATCGCAATGTCGGCAGTAATGGCTTCTGATTTCGAATCCGAAAAATCAAAGGAGTAGTCACTCCCCTTGAACTGATGTTCAACTCATCATACATTGCGACTGCGATGGCAGTGCACAATAAAACACTACTTTTATAATACGGCGAAGATTTTCAAACACCGGGCATTGGTAAGCTAATACGTGTGAATATACAGTTGAATGCCACATCGAGTGATACAATTCATTTAGTCTACCAGAACAAGCATCGACTGCCTTTCTCACACAAATGCATGGTTGAAGTTTAGGACTGGGTGTATAGTATTAGCGCACACTTTACAAGGAGTAATTAAGCAATTTTTATGAGTAGAACGGTGTAATCGATATGTCTGCTAATCCGTCACCATCAATCACCTTCATCTCGGCATGCTGCGTTGTATCTTGCTTATAAATAGCATTTCCACTCCTGATTCCGCCAATTTTGTACGAATGCGGTTCTCGCTCTCGTAATTCCATTAGCAAATCTGAGAATCGGGAGAATGAAGGACTTCTGCAAACATCACTCACACGATTACCACTTCAGTAGCCACTGGTCAACCGTGTTTCAATAAAGGGTTCTTTGATTGCCCAGCGTAGCCCATCTTGTCTTAAATTGTGTGGACCATTCGCAACTGCAGTATCACATTTACACACCATGACACCGTTCATCGTAGGGGCAAATAGAGCAAGCAAACAAAGAATCTGAGTGTCTAGTGGGATGTTGTACTTTTTTCGATCACCTTGCTAGCAGAAGAGGTGCAAATGTTAAACTGCACTTTGAAAACCAATGCAGCTGGAGTAATATAGCATTGTTTAAATGTAGCACGGCCTTGTAGACCCGCTTCAGGTGGATGACATTGAAACCCGAGTGCATTTAGTTAAAGCTAATTAACAGCCTTGTCTCCACTGCCATTGACTCACGAAACATGTTATGAGTAGTCCAGTTCACTCATATTATACTCATTAAACTCTGGTGTGTAAAAAAAGGTAAAAGCCCCCACTCAAAGCTACTAGTGATAATTCGTTTGCTTCCTTTCTTCGGTTCAAACAGTTTAGCAAAATGCAATCGACACCAATGAGCAGTCATTTTGGCTGAATGACTCCCTTCCTCTTTCGTAAAGTGGACAGTTGCAGACGAAACCCTCTTACAGAGGCACTTCCATCGGAGTCCTGTGAGTTCTCACTACATTCGTCTGAGTTGGGATCCGCCAGGTCCAGATAAATCAGTCGACGAGGATCGAAATGAAGGCAGTGATGGCTTCTGGCATTTAAAACCGTATAGTCTTCTTCTGCGCACTTCAATAGAAGCGACTCTTGACGGACTGATGCCCAACTTATTATAGGTTGTGACTGTGACGGGCATGGCAGGTGGACACGAATATCTTGATTTTACGAGAAAGCCATTCAAACATTAGAAAAAGGTGAGTTAGTATGGATGATTATGCCCCAATTGCCACAGAGAATGATATTATTCCCTGGCATTTATTAGAGGAGGCATTACTTACACAAGAGCATTGTCTGAGGCAATTACTAGGCGCCTATTCTCAGTGCTCATTACTATGCTCCCAAAGGTTGAGGGACGTGCATGCCTTGCGTGACATAATTGGCAGAATATCTTGTTTTCAGCGACCATGAGAAAAGAAGTGTTGCAACGCCGGGCCCCTCTTCACCTGCATGGAAGTAGTCCCTACTTAAACGCTCGCGCAGGTCAATACCGGTTTCCCAATCATCCATCTTTGTTTAATATCACGGCCCATAACCTGCGTGTTTCCACCACCTCTTCCTGCCTTGCAGGCATCCACGGTATCGGCCATGTCCCGCTCCCTATACGTTCCTGCTTATTTAACAGTAATTTACCATCTCATGATGGTAACCCCACATGACAAACACACGAACTTGGAACATTTGTTTGTGGTTTGATGGAACAGACTGGAGAAGCTTTTTCGATCTTGGGTAAAATGGGGTAAAATTATTGCCAGTGAAATGGGTGAATAATTTGGCAGTCTCATAATCCTCACAAGTTGAGCTAACACCTACTTACCATACCAAATCACTAAAAAACATGAAATTTGTGGTTGATTCAGAACAATAAGAAATGAAGAGATGGAAGTCATCCTAGTAACATTTTTGCTTTGCTAAACGGTTCAAAATTGGCGAAAAGTAATTTATTGATTCAATTGATGTGGGGGGCTCTGATGGGTACATTTACTAATCCGTCATCATCAGTCATCGCCACCTCAGTGTGGTACGCTCTCCAACTCTGTAGAAGTGTGGTGCCTACTAACGTAGTACCAATGAGAAAGCTGGTAAGATGCAATCAAGATATGAGGCGATGGGGGACTGAGGTAAGCACCACTTATGCAATTATCACCCAAAAATCATTGGTCAAACGTGTGTCAGCTGAGGGTTGGTTGAATGCTCTATGTTGCCCTTTCTTTTTTGAATTTCTCTGAACTTCTACAGTTGGAAAAGCACACTAGCATTCATAGCAAGCTTCAGATTAGAGCCAGATGATGCAAATAGAAGGAGAACTTAAGTCATGTTCGGCAATGCCTTATAAATGCAACTTTAGCTAGGCGGCACAGGAAGCTGCGCGAATTTAATTGAAGTGGGTAGCAATCGTGTCTTCTCTGTCACTGACCATTATATCATTGTTTTCCCAAAACAATTGTGAGAGAGGCACTGTTCAGCAAACAAGTGGCCGATAGCCCCTTTCACCTGCCCATGCAAGCGCCTAGAGTTTCCACTGTCTTCAAGACATTGGTAATAGAAGTTAAGGAAACATCAACATGGTTGCCCTCAACAGGCAGCAATTAACTTGTTCGTTCCGCTCCAGTCCAAAGTTGGTGAGTCAACACATTCGGACCTAAATCATTTGTGCTGTTTAGGATGGAATGAAAAGTTCTGCCATATAAACGCACTTGTAGTCATGGTGCAAACAGGCTACTGGCTACTCCAGTAGGCCATGTACCACCCCCAAGCGATAGCGTTCCCGTTCTGAAGTTTACAAGGTAAAGGGGAGAGAGTTACGCGAATAGAGCCGTAACTAGCCTTGGAAAAGAGAGGGAGACAATGCAGCAAGTAGTCTTCCTTCTTGCGCCTCTGCTCATCTTATCTCCCACTGTGGCAATAAGATTAACAGAGAAGCCCCTCAAAACATCAAGTGGCAAACACTCTCCTATGTTGAAAGGCCTTGTTTGGCACACAGGCGAGGCTTGAGACGCCGTAGCACAAACTATTCTTCAGTGGGTTTGCCTTCTTAGATGCCTTTCGTCTTGCCAACATTCCAACCACACTTTGTGCTTTGAGTCTCTCCCCAGATCATCAGATTCCCTCCTATGCCAAAAATAGTAAAGAGGAGGTCAAAGGATTTGTGGTGCAGTGTGAAGGAGAAAACTGAATGCTGTGCAGGAGTGGATGACGTTGGCTTGCATACCTATCTCTCCAAACGAAAAGGATGTGTAGAGAATTAAGCTGTGTATCTGATTACAGGGTGCGAACTTTTCCGGAGTTTAAACGAAGGTGGAGGAGAGACAATGTGTTCGCCACAATTTTTGCTACTACATTACCTGCGATATGATTCAAGGGAACAGAAATCTTGTCATCCATTTGTCTCTGGAGGACAGACAGCAATATGACTCAAAACGTTGCCGCAAATAATATTACAAAGAGCCACCAATCACCCAAACGACCCCCTTTTGGCTACAAAAGTGATTCAAGCAGGTGTGCACACACAAAGTGCCTTCTCTTTCTATTAACCTGCTACCAGCCGCCTGGCAAGGTCAAACTCATCACTTCAAGGACCGAATTTCTATGCCCTACTCAATCTCTTCAAGTAGAAGAACCCTCTTCTCACAATGCTTGGCTGCTTCTGCTCACAGTACTTGTTTGGTAGCAACGGTGTTTAAAAGACAACATTAGCATGGGAATCGAGGGTGGATTTAGCACAAACCCGTCCAAAACACTGCCTCACTTCACCAAACTGATTGGTTGTAGGGTTGATCTGTAGTGCGACTTATAACACGTGACTCGAGTACTGCAGCAGTATGCAGTCAAGTCTAAGTTGGAGCATTTGGCCCCTCTGATGGAGTGCTCACATTAAAGGCAGCGCTGAAATCTGACCCCAATAACACAAAGGCAATATATGCGAAGCTCAGCGACGGAAGTGCCACTCTTGACGAAGTGACGCCCAATACCACGTACATTGTGACTGCGACGGCTAATATAGGTGGAAACACAATTCTGGTTTTGAGAAATACTTTTCATACACCGGCCAACGGTAAGCTAATGCTTATGAATTTACAGTTAAATGCCACATCGGATTATGCTATTCGTTGGCATTTATCAGAAAAGACAGCGAATGCCTTTCTTGCGCGAAAGTATTGTTTAGGTTCGCCACTGTGTACCAATGCTTAGCATCCAACGCTAAGCGTTTTCTTTGTAACGCGCAATTACAAGGAGCAGTTTAGTCATTCTTATAAGTGGGAGTGTGTAGTCGACATGTTCACTAATCCATCATCATCGGTCACCCTCATCTCGGCATGTGGACTTGCATCTTCTTAATGAGCAACATTTTCACCTCCACACCCACCACATTCTGTGGAAGTGTGGTCTGCTTGCAAAATAAGCAGAAGAGGCATTGTTCAGGACGCTTACTCTGCATCGTCCCCTTCACTTACTTTGAACTCACCAGAGTCTCGTTTCGTGGAGAGGTAGCAACCTCACACTTCATCAGTTGCAATAGTGTAAGCAAATGTAGAAAGCACCATTAAGCAGTCACCTCGGCTAATTAACACTAATCCTACGTTGTAAATTATACAATTGCAGACACAGATGCTTTGGAAAACTTCTTCCATTGGGGTCCTGTGACCAATCAATCCATTCAAGTATGTTGGGATCAGATAGACCCGGAGGGCACAAGCAATGTGATAATCACACTGACGGCAGAGATGGCTTCTAAGCCCAGTGTGGAAAGATGGGAGTCTGCACGCCCCAGTGAAGGAAGGGTAACTGTTGACGGACTGATGCCCGAAACACTATATATTGCAACTGTGACAGGAGCAAAAGGTGGACGGCAATTCTTCAATTTCAGCAGACACATTCGAACACTGGAAACTGGTAAGCTAGTCCACGTGATTATGCTCTCAATGTCACATCTCGGTGTATTATTCGACGACATTTGTCAGAAGCATCGACTGCATTTCTTACACAATCGCATTGTTTGCGTTTACCACTGGGCACCTACTTTGAGTGCTCATTACTAAACACTTCCTTGTCGAGTGACGTGCATGCCTTGCATGACACAATTATCAGAGTGTTTTTTCTACACAGGCCATGGGAAAGTAACAGTCGTAACGACTAGTGGATCTGCTATAACCTCCGCAATACTTGGACTCCTCCTCACTTGCATGGCGCTCGTCCTCGCTTGAACGCTCGCGTTGGTCAATGCCCATTTCCTAACCATCTATCCTGATCCAATGTCACGTCCCATGACTTGCGTGTTTGCACCACCTCTTTCTACCCTGCACACACTCATGGTGTCGCGAATGCCCCACACCCAACTCATTCTTGCTCAACTAATATTGGCTTGACACCTCTTGATGGATAACCACTGAATGACAAATAAACGCGTAAGTTCTCCACCATATTCTTCAAGATGTTGGTAGCAGTAGCTGAGAGAACATCAGCATGGTTGTCGTTAAGAGACAGCAAATGACTTGTTCTTTTAAAGTAATTAATGACTTCATGAGTTAGCATGCTCGGAGCCAAATCATTTGAGCTGTTAATGGTGGGTTAGCAGTACGACCACATAAACCCACGTGTAGGGCATGATCATTCCTATTTTGTCACTCAGCTCGAACCGTGCTGGCTTCCAATTTGCACTTATAATCTTATAGTTTATGTGGGCTAGTTTTGCGTCCTTCTCCGCAGTTACATTACACCACCACTGCTGCACATGTGGGCTGGGTCGACGGGGTGACTACTCGATGCGCAGCAATTTAGAGCGCCAATGTCTTTGATGTTCGCTAATCCCAACCAATAAGACTACTTTGTCATTGTTCCAATACGCTCTGGAAGACCACTGTCTGCTCCTTGAAGCAATTGACTCTTCCACCTCCCTCAATTACCAACAACCCATTGCGAACTTCCCGCATGCAAACACCCTCCTCTGTTTGCATTTCATGCCACATTGTGTCTTATCAGACATTCTCAAGATGGAGACAGGCGTGTACCTGACTAGGTCATAGCCAAGTCTCTGTGTTGGCCAGAACGACTTCAGGAAACTCTTGTGTGCTGCATCGGTGACCAGCCTCCACTGACGCTTGCAGCTGCCGTGCATAGCTGAGCCTAGAGGGGTTGACTAAGCCCCTCACAATCAGTCATTCCATCGTCTATCAAAAGTGCAGCCTGACGTCGCCACCATCTTGTCGAACCTGGAAATCGCTCTTAAAAGGAAAGAGTTCCTCTTCAATGTTGCCCTCTTTTCACAATTGTCGGGCAAGGATGGGGAAGAATTGGAGAAGATGATAAGTGCCTATGCATGCTACAAAAGGGAAGAGATAGAGAATGAGGAGACACTATTGTTTGGAAGCAATAAATGGAAGGGATAGATGGGGCATCTTCCTGCTCTCCATTTAAAAGGGAGATTTCCCTTCTCCGTGGGTTGGAGGTCACCTCTCATCCGTCAAGCACAATCGGAGAGACCATAGGTGTGACCATCGAAGGGTGGAATGGGGACCACGTCAGCTACTCGGAATCCGTTGGACTTAGACTGGACATGTGGCGTGAGGCGTTTTGGACCCTAGACCAATTTACCGTCGACCCTTACCGGGGTACGCTTTTCCACCGGGTGTGTCAGCGTAGAAGGGAATTTGCTGTAGGATGATGCATGAGGTGTGAACACTCAATTGGAACTTCGTCTGACTCCGCTTCACTATCTATGCTCCTCCTTCTTTGCTAAATATTCTGCTGATTCCAACTCCCGCATTCATTTTCGTCCTATGTAAAACCCAGCACATTAGTGCAGGTCGGTTGTCTGATTAAACGGAGACATTACACCGACAAATACAGCATGTCTAAAAAAGCCCGAATTTTTAGAAGGAATATTTGTATCTGTGGTGGATAGTCCTTTCTACTCGTTATAAACTCATTATACTCTCGTGTCATGGGGGAGTTGGAAGCCTCCCCCTAAAATTACTGTCAACAATTTATTTGCTTCCCTTCGTCGGTCACAACGGTCTAGACAATTGTTCTCTACACCACTAAGCAGTCGAGTTGGCTGATTTACACTGCTCCCACTTTGCTAAGGAGACAATGTTAGGAGACTAACGACTACAAAACCACTTCCATTGGTGTCCTGTGGGCCCTCAGTCCATTCGCCTAGGTCTAAATTCACCAGACTTGGATGGAACAGTTGAGGGAGAAATCAAGTCAAAGGCAGTGTTGGCTTCTGACCAAAATCCGAAAAGTCAGCATTTGTGTAAACCAGCGAAGGAAGAGTCACTATTGACGGACTGATGCCCAGGTTACTGCATATTGCTACTGCGATCGTAGTGCAAAATTCAGTCCCATTTTTGGATTTCATCTAAAATATTCTCACACTGGGCACCGGCAAGCCAATGCGTGTAATTATGCTGGAAAGTCCACATTGGAGGGTAATATGCACCGCCGATGATCACCGAAATGCTTAAACGACTTTCAAGCACAAGAGCACTCAATTCAAGCACTTTGCGTTTAATGAATCGCATGCTTTGCATGACATAACTTGAAGAATGACTACATTTCACAGGCGATGGGAAAGGCAGTGTGGCAACGACCAGTACGTCTATTATAAATCCCGCATTTGCTGTGCTCCTTCCCACTTGCATGGCGCTAGTCCCTGCTTAGGGGCTCGCGTGGTCATTGCAGCCTTCCCATTCATCCACAGTCATCCAATGACATGGTCCATTACTTGCCTTCTTCCACCACCTCATTCTTCCTTGCGGACATCCATGCTCTCGATATGCCTCACTTCCTCTTCATTCTTGCCTACTTACTATCAATCTAACTTTACATTGTGAAATATTCCTAAATGACAAGTACACGAATTTGCACATTGATATGTGGTATGATGGACCGGACTGAGAAGGCGTTTTCCATTTGCTGCCAGCCGCCTGCCAAGGTTAAACTCATCACTTCATGGTCCAAAATTCAACGTTCTACTCAATCTCTTCAAGCAGGAGAGCCCTCTTCCCACAATGTTTGGCTGCTTTAGCTCACAGTACTTACCCGATAGAATTGGTGTTCAAAAGACACTGGTTAGCAGAGTTAGGCAGCGTTAGCACGAACCCCTTACTTCACCAAACCGATCGCTTAGGGGTTTTAGATGCGTCCAAACTTATAGCACGTGGCTCAAGTACTTCTGCAGCATGAAGTCAAGTCTAATTTGGTGTTGCAAGGCTACGGAAGCCTAACGCTTACCACTTTTCTTACTCAGCAAAACGAGCGCCACATGTGGCTCAAATTTGCCTTCGGTCTTACTTCCCCACGAAACACAAATCCTTTGCTCACCCACTATTAGGAAATGCCCACAATGAAATTTGGGCTGATCACTCCGTCATTTTTAGAGAATTAGTTTGGTGTTTGCTACATTTAACGTGTTACGTTTTCTACAGTAGACGGTCCAAGCTGTTATTTGCGCATATTTTAAACTCCTCTTAGAGATCTGCTTAGAAATGCTTTTGCTGAACCTAGGTGTTCAAGTTTTGTACAAGCTAAAGGCCACCATTCAGTTGGTACAACTTTTGGTCTCCCAGATTGTAGAAAGAAGTAATAGAATAAATTCTGGCAGAAAAGTGCCAGTAATCCAAGCAAATTGTGACTTATTCTCAGGATTCCTAGCGATCCGTCGAATGCTCCGAGAGGTCATGGCCGCCGCTAGGCGGTGGTATTCCCTTCCTGATACAACCGCCGTGGACACTGGCTACACGGGTGTGGCTACCAATGGGCTTCAAATGGGGAGGAGTCAACGCAAGTGGGTGCTGTTCTTCATTGAGTCTCCATCGAATTTGCTACTGTCATGGCTGCAGAATTGACAGGAGGGCACTCGTGAGTGCCCAAATCCCAAACAGTGAGAGTGGTGGGGGTGAGCGACAGTTGAACTCACAGCTCGCTTACTAACTCAGCAAAAAGGCCTTCAACATGACTGCGCGAATTTCGACTACATCAGAACAAATCTGGCCTTTAAATCCCTGACCCAACATTACGGCTTCCTTCTCTACCTGCTAACAGATAAAAAGAGGATGAAGATTTTCTGCATGTTGGAAAGAGAGAAGCTGATGATGCGCGCATGAGAGACAGGTAGGGAATTTTGTAAGTGGGTTTATCACTGCAATATGCTATTCGATTCATGAACAAAACTTATGTGAAAATGAAGTCTAGTTTGTGCGGCTAATGTGAAGGTGCCTGCAATTTGTACATTTCACTTCTAGTGATTTTGTCACATTTCACCGCAATCGAGAGAGCGCCTTCCCAACCTGCTCCACTAAACAGGAAATTGACACGCTCAAGCCGCATATTTGTTACTCAGGGCTAATCCACCATGAGATGTTAAACTAATGTTATTTAAGCAGGAATGAATAGGGAGTGAAGGATTCCCGACACCATGGATGCCTGCAAGGTGGAAGGAGGCGGTGGAAACACGCGAGATATGGGTCGTGGCATAGGACGGAGATGGGTGTTTTGCAAACTGGCATTGACCGAAGCAAGCGCTCAGTCAAGGGCTAGCGCCATGCAAGTGACGAGGACGCCAGCGATTGCGCAGGTTATGCCACATCCGCTAGTCATTACGTCCGTCACTTCCTCATGGGCTGTGCAAACAACACATTATGCCAATCATCTCATACAAAGCATACACATCCCTCAAACATGGATGAATAAGAAGTGAACGCTAATACTAGACGCCTAGTGCTGTACTCGAACAACGCTGCTGTGTAGGAAAGGCAGTCGATGCCTCCTCCCATAAGCGTTGGTGAATAACATGCTTCAGAATAGCGGTTGCAGCATAACAACAGACGCTAGCTTACCGGCGCTCGGTGTTTGAATGCTGATAGTGAAGTTTGTAAAAGTGTACCCTTTATAGCCTGCTGTCACAGTCATTTTGTACAATGAGTTGGGCGTCAGTCCTGTGAGAGTGGCTTCTCCTTCTTTCACGTACGCAGATGCTAAATTGGCGGTTGTGGGTTCAGCAGCCGACACTGCCTCCATTGTAACCACTCCATCGGATGCATCATTCAACGCTTGCGCACTCCAACTTAGGTGGATGGAATGAGGAGTCACTAGACCCCACTTGAAGCATCTTTGCAGTGAACTCGCTCTTGGCGTTCTTCCTTTAACAAAATAAGGCAAGTGTTAGTGGGACACAATACCAACTCAGTGCTGCCAATTGCAGCTGCCGGAATCGCAGTAACCATCGAAACGAGGTGAATATATAAATAGTGGTTGGTTATTAGGGGAAGGCTTCCATCTCTCCTACATGCCAGCATGATGGCTGCAAAGTGATTGGATGCACTAGAAAGGGACCGCCTATAGCCTGCATCGAATCAAATGTTGTGATTCAGCAAATGGTTTTAAACTCGTGCCAGTGAGATTCGAATGTGAATTGCACTTACTGACTGCTGTTTCGCTGCTTCCAGCCAAAACTGAAACCGCCAGCAGAAGGAGACACACTTGGAACACCATCTCCACACCACCAATGCTTCGCAGTCACAACCCGTGATGCATTTCAGCGAGTGCTACACACGCATATCAGCCCTATGGGCTCGCCTGTTGCTGACTAACCAGGCCACTTCTGCTCATTGCGACGTGGTGGAAAGTACGCATTGGTCACCATGGCGTGGTACCTCTTCACCCGTAAGAAAACAGTGCATGCGGCTCACATTGACCTTCCTTCTTCTGGCTCGCGGCAACACCGTGTACATACAAGAGAGCGTTCCAGCATAGTGGTGCTCGTGCTGATAATGGAAGGCATTCCATTAAATGCGCATTGCCATGCTTGGATACTCTCTCTTCTCTACACAGTGTTCTCACACGCAAGAAGGGACGAGGTCAATCTGAGATGCATGCACTGTTTGCGTACAGGTGAATGATGCGACCCCGTTTGTACAAACATGTGCTCTTCCAACGTTTATTGAAAGGGTTTAACGAGATGCTCTGTCAGTGCTAAACCAAAAGATAATGCGATGATGCTGGGCGTGGTGGAGAAGGAGGTGGTGATGCTTTCAAGGTTGAGCGCAGACGGTCCAATTTGGGTGAGTGTCAATGGCGAAGGAGGAGTTACAAACCACCCGTCAATGAAGACGAGAATGGGTGAGCGATGTTGGCCACAACAAAGAAGTAGGAAGCGTTTCAGCGACCACTAGTGTAGCGACACTTGCTCGACCTCATCTGCATCACCATGGCAGACGGGTTGCGCTGGCATTCGGGAGATGTGGCCTATGGGCAATGTAGACCACCAGATTTGCTTTGCTGGAAGTGGATATTTGAAATTGAAACAGGCTTTGCTGGGCTTTTGCGTATTGCATCTTGACAGTGGTGGTTCTGCTTCCAAATTATTTCCGTTTGTGCTGCTGGAAGACAATGAAATCTGCCCAGATACAAGTATTATGAAAGGTAGACCTCTTAGCCGATGAGTTTGGTCTCAGCGGCTACAGACTGCCATCCCACTGCTTGCAAAGTAATGAATAGTGCTTAAGCCACCTTGTCTGCCTCAATGTCTCTGCCGCATTTTCGTAGTCAAAGAGCGAGTTGGAGAGAGGATTGTTCACCACCGCTTCCTTGTGCTGCAACCGCCGTCAGCTTTGTAGGGCCTCATTCCTTCTACAGTCCATAAGCCCGACAGTTGCACCATGGTGGTTAGAAATGACCACCCAATAGCCGTGTGTGCTTCCAATCACGTCACGAGAAATATCGAGACATGATTTTGTGGCGACCGAACAGGTTGCCTCCCTCACTGCATTCAATATGCTTGATTCGGTCAAGTCTCCACTCTCGAGCTCAGCAGTAACGACCGCTGTATCAGTAAGATGGCTTTGACAATTGGAGGCTGTAGACCAAATTATTTGGCAGGGCATTGTGCGAGCATGCACCACTTAGAGCCATGCCTGACGCGCATCGATAGAGGCTAACCTGAAGACGAAAATAAGGCTAGAAAACCATGAACTAATGAACGACTTAGAATCACCCATCTCCAAATTGCGAATAAACAAGTCGCAATAGGAAGAAGGTGTAAAGACATTCACAGAAACGAGACCATCACACTTGGTATGATCTAAGCCACCCACACATCGTACGTCTCTGCCGCCATGTATTCTATAATTCCCCACTCCCTACAACACCCAACCACCCACCTGTCTTGAACGCTCCCCTGTTCTACCTGGACAGAAACACCATCAACCTCTCTATCACGACTCAAACCACCTACTCATTCCTTGGTCTAACACTGAAAACCCATTCCAATATTTCGTTCACTTGTGTGCTCCACGCCAACCTGACTCTGTTAAAACCCCTCAACAAATGTTACTAAAGTACGTGTTTGTGTATGCGAGGTCGCATCTTTCACCCGTAAGTAAACAGTGTATGCGGCTCAACTTCACCTCCTCCCTTCTTGCATGAGAGAACATACTGCGCACTTTAACTTTAACTCATAGAGCGCATGCACATTATTTTCACAGGTGAAACAATACGACCTCATGAGTGCAAACATGTGCTTCTCCAACGTTTACTGAAAGGCTTGGTCGAAGCCGAATTAGTCTACAGCAAACAAGACAATCAAATAAGTGAATGCATTATCGGTATCTGACGAAGGAATGATGAGATGGTTTGCGGTGTGATAAAGATGGAGATGGTGG
>LWMK02000073.1:0-79002 GCA_001693075.2 Taenia saginata | reverse complement strand
CAAACAAGACAATCAAATAAGTGAATGCATTATCGGTATCTGACGAAGGAATGATGAGATGGTTTGCGGTGTGATAAAGATGGAGATGGTGGTACTCCCAGTGTTGAGTGTGGGCGGCGTTGATCACACCAAGTGTGATGGTCTCGTCTCTGTGAATGCCAACGTGGCTACACTGGCTCGCCATGGCAGACGGATTGCACAAAGCATGCGTAAAATGTGGTCTGAGCGCAATGTGGTCGACCAGTCTCGTGCTGCCAACAGAGGAGGAAATGAAGTGTTGAAAACTTTGCTGGATAGCCATGTGTAGCATTTAGCATTGGTGTGTCAGGTGTCACGACATTTCTGTTCGGGCCATTCAACACTTCATCCCCTTCCATTAGTAATGCGTAGTGTCGATCTGACTCAAGAAATTCCCAAGTATTCCTTCCAACTGCTAATGCTACGATGTGAGCTAATACTTTCGATTGATTTAGTTTAGCCTCCACCTGACTGCAAATGGGCTGAGAGCCGCCTCTCCCAAAAACCGCGTGGTTTGCTTGCCCTCAATAGGAGAGTCTCACAGAACGGGGAAACGAAGCCATTACTGTAGTCACGTCCTAAACTCATTGTTCGTGACTTCACCAACAGTGCAAGAATACGTCCATGCTATTGTCGATTCACAATTGCTATGACAAAATTAGCCCAGAAGTCAATGTGGGTCGTGAGTATTCTTTGTATGTTTTCTCTAATTTGGTCGCCCTTCACCTTCACCTTCACCATTACGTCACATCGCGTAAGAACAGACTTGTTGCCATGGACTGCTATGCGTGTGCAGCATTCGTATAAATACGTCATGAGTTGTGAATAAAAAACATTAGTGAAGTGGAGATGGCGTCTCAATTGTGCCTCATTGTGTTAGCGACTGCAGTTTTGGCTTCGGACTACGAAGAACCCATCGGTAAGTTGTATTATTGCCTTTGGATCCTATCAGCATGTGTGTAAAATGATTTTTTGCATGACAGCCTTTGCTTCAAAGCAGATCAAAAGCAGTTGCAATGTAGTGAATTCACTCATATTGAAGGCATTATGCTCTCAGGTTCTAGATAAATGTGATTGGCACCACTGGATAACCACTTAGGCCGATTAGCACTTTCGTATTTTAGAGAGAACAGTGTTAGGACATCAATCACTACGTGACCTCTTCGTTTGGGGTCCTGTGACATCTGACTCCATTGGCCTAACTTGGAATACGTATTCATTAAATGAGGATGCGTACCTTGAAGTGCTCACATTAAAGGCAGCGCTGACTTCCAACCGCAACAAAACAATGACAACATATGCAAACCTCGGCGATGGAAGTGCGGCTCTTAAAGGACTGACGCCCAATGCCACATACCTTGTGACTGTGACGGCAAATATAAGTGGAAACACAATTCTGGTTTTGAGAAATACTCCCCACTCCCTACAACACCCAACCACCCACCTGTCTTGAACGCTCCCCTGTTCTACCTGGACAGAAACACCATCAACCTCTCTATCACGACTCAAACCACCTACTCATTCCTTGGTCTAACACTGAAAACCCATTCCAATATTTCGTTCACTTGTGTGCTCCACGCCAACCTGACTCTGTTAAAACCCCTCAACAAATGTTACTAAAGTACGTGTTTGTGTATGCGAGGTCGCATCTTTCACCCGTAAGTAAACAGTGTGTGCGGCTCACCTCCACCTCCTCTCTTCTTGCATGAGGGAACATACTGTGCACTTTCACTTTAACTCATAGAGCGCATGCACATTATTTTCACAGGTGAAACAATACGACCTCATGGGTGCAAACATGTGCTTCTCCAACGTTTACTGAAAGGCTTGGTCGAAGCCGGATCAGTCTACAGCAAACAAGACAATCAAATAAGTGAATGCATTATCGGTATCTGACGAAGGAATGATGAGATGGTTCGCGGTGTGATAAAGATGGAGATGGTGGAACTCTCACTGTTGAGCACAAAGCGTTCGGGAAGGGTGAATGTTTTTGTGAGTAGGCGAGTTTCAACTCACCTGGTGATGGAGACGAGATGGGGTGTGGGCGGCGTTGATCACACCAGGTGTGATGGTCTCGTCTCTGTGAATGCCAACGTGGCTACACCGGCTTCACCTCGTCTGGATCGCCGTGGCAGACGGATTGCTCAAAGCATGCGTAAAATGTGGTCTGAGCGCAATGTGGTCGACCAGTCTCGTGCTGCCAACAGAGGAGGAAAAGAAGTGTAGAAGACTTTGCTGGATAGCCATGTGTAGCATTTAGCATTGGTGTGATAGGTGCCACGACATTTCTGTTCGGGCCATTCAACACTTCTTCCCCTTCCGTCAGCGGTGTGCAAGGAGGGAAGGGACCATCGCACCACACAGGTGAAATATTCGTCCATTTACAATATCGCTCCTCCTAAGTGTCAATTTGACAAGCGTCTTTGCCTTCCTCACCATCACTAAATGGCGTGGTGTCAATCTGACTCAAGAAATTCTAAAGTATTCCTTCTAACTGCAAATGCTACGATGTCAGCTAGTACTTTTGATAGATTTAGTCCAGCAACCGCCTGACTACAAATAGGCTGACTGCGGCCTCTCTCAAATACCACGTGTTTTGCTTGCCCTCAATAGGAGAGTCTCACGGAACGGAGAAACGAAGCCATTACTGTAGTCACATCCTACACTCATTGTTCGCGACTTCACCAAAAGTGCAAGAATACGTTCATGATAATATTGCTATCGTAAAATTAGCCCACAAGTCAATGTGTATCTTGAGCCTTCTCTGCACGTCTTCTCTAATTTGGTCGCCCTTCACCTTCACCTTCACCTTTACGTCACATCGCGTAAGAGTGTACTTGTAGCCCATAGGCCGGTATGCGTGTGCAGCATTCGTATAAATACGTCATGAGTTGTGAATGGAGAACATTGGTGGTGTGAAGATGGCGTCTCAATTGTGCCTCATTGTGTTAGCGACTGCAGTTTCGGCTTCGGCCTACGAACAACCCATCGGTAAGTTGTATTTTTGCCTTTGGATCCTATCAGCATGTGCGTTATATCATTTGTGGCATGACAGCCTTTGCTTCAAAGCAGATCAAAAGCAGTTGCATTGTAGTGCATTCACTCATATTGAAGGCATTATGCTCTCAGGTTCTAGATAAATGTGATTGGCACCACTGGATAACCACTTAGGCCGATTAGCACTTTTGTATTTTTAGAGAGAACAGTGTTAGGACATCAATCACTACGTGACCTCTTCGTTTGGGGTCCTGTGACATCTGACTCCATTGGCCTAACTTGGAATACGTATTCATTAAATGAGGATGCGTAACTTGAAGTGCTCACATTAAAGGCAGTGCTGACTTCCAACCGCAACAAGACAATGACAACATATGCAATCCTCGGCGATGGAAGTGCGGCTCTTAAAGGATTGACGCCCAATACCACATACCTTGTGACTGCGACGGCAAATATAAGTGGAAACACAGTTCTGGTTTTGAGCGATACTTTTCATACACCGGCCAACGGTAAGCTAATGCTTATGAATTTACAGTTATGCTATTCATTGGCACTTATCAGAGGAAACAGCGACTGCCTTTCTTACACAAATGTATTCTTCGACTTCACCACCGTGTGCCAATACTTAGCACGCAATGCTAAGCGTTTTCTCTGTAACAAGCAATTACAAGCAGCAGTTTAGTCATTCTTATAGGTGGGAGTGTGTGGTCGACATGTCCACTAATCCATCATCATCGGTCACCCTCATCTCGGCATGTGGACTTGCATCTTCTTAATAAGCAACATTTTCACCTCCACACCCACCACATTCTGTGGAAGTGTGGTCTGCTTACAAAGTAAGCAGAAGAGGCATTGTTCAGGACGCTTACTCCGCATAGTCGCTTTCACTCACTTTAAACTCACCAGAGTCTCGTTTCGTGGAGAAGTAGTAACCTCATGCTGCATCGGTCGCAACAGTGTAGGCAAATGTAGGGAGTCCCAATGAGCAGTCACCTCGGCTGATTAGCACTAATCCTACTTTGTAAATTATACAATTGCAGGCACAAATCCCATGGAAAACTTCTTCCATTGGGGTCCTGTGACTAATCAATCCATTCAGGTAAGGTGGGACCAGCTAAATCCGCAGGAAACACGTGTTATAACAGTCACACTGACGGCAGAGATGGCATCTAACCCCGGTGTGGAAAGATCGGAGTCTGCACGCTTCAGTAGGGGAGAGGTCACTGTTGACGGACTGAAGCCCGACACACTATATATTGCGACTGTGATGGTATTGAAAGATGGACGGCAATTCTTCAATTTCAGCAGAGATATCCGAACACTGGAAACTGGTAAGCTAGTCCACGTGATTATGCTCTCAATGTCACATCTCGGTGTATTATTCGACGACATTTGTCAGAAGCATCGACTGCATTTCTTACACAATCGCATTGTTTGCGTTTACCACTGGGCGCTCGTTTGAGTGCTCATCACTAAACACTTCATTGTCCAGTGATGGGCATGCCTTGCATGACACAATTACCAGAATGTTTTGTCTACACAGGCCATAAGGAAGTAACAGTCGTAACGACTAGTGGATCTGCTATAGCCTCCGCAATACTTGGACTCCTCCTCACTTGCATGGCACTAGTCCTTGCTTGAACGCTCGCGTCGGTCAATGTCCATTTCCAAACCATCTATCTTCATCCAATCTCGCGATAAATGACTTGCCTGTCTGCACCACCTCCACCTACCTTGCACGCACTCATGGTGTCGCGAATGCCCCACTCCCTACTCATTCTTGCTCAACAAGTATTGGTTTGACACCTCTTGATGGATAACCACTGAGTGACAAATAAACGCTGTCGGCACATTTATTTGTGGTTGAGTGGAACGGACTGGGAAGGCCTTATCTCGCCTGCGGTGAAATGGCTTGATATCTTCCTAAGTTAAGTGGGCGGAAGTGTCGATTCTAGGTTGGCTAACAACTACTTGCCTTACCTAATTACTAACAGGCGCGTATTTTGTGGCGTTTCAGTGAGGGGAGGAATGAGTAAATGGGGTTGCCCCACTAACATCCCTGTTTTGCTTCATGTCTCAATTGACAGAGAGAAATTTAGTAGTTTTAGTAACGTACAGGGTGTACCCAGTACAGACACCAAATTCTCGTCGTCCATCGTTAATTCAGTGTGGCAGGCTCTCTAATTAGGCAGAAGTGCGCTCTTCACTGGCGTAGCACCATTAGGATATCTGCTTTTGTGAGATTGAGATACGGGATGATAAGAGGACCCAGGTAGGCACCACTTATTTACTTACCACTTCGGAACCACTTGGCAAACAAGCGTCAATACAGAGCTCTTTGATAGCCCAGTGTTGCCCTTTCCTTGTTGCAAACCTTCGGCTTTTGCTGCTGAGGATGCACACCACCACATTATGACAAGTATCAGCGTAGGATTAAATGAAGCAAATGGACAAAGAATCTGCACGTCTAGTGAAACGGTGTGCTCGGTTACTTCCATCCCGCTTGTAGATGAGGAGGTGGGGGCAGTGTTGAACTGCATCCACAAATCCACTGCACTCAATTTGGCACAGTGTGGTTTGAGTTCTGCAAAGCCTTGTCAATGCCACTTCAACTGGATGACATGAAATTCCGTGCGGATCTTCTCAACGTGGAACAATTAACACTGTCCATCCCCTCTCCTTTGACTCCTACTTCGCTGCTCCATCAGGGAATGTGCAAGATGCATTGATCAGCGAACACGCTGTTGCGAGTCCTCCTCACTTTGTCATGGAAGCTCGTGAGGTTCCCACTGTGTCTTCCAGTGCTTTAGCAGCAGTGGCTAAGAGTACATCAACGTGTTTCCCTTCAAGATGCAGCAGTCAACCCCTTCTTTCCACTTCACTTAAGGGCCCTCGAGCTGACACACTCGGACCTAAATCATTTGTGCAACTATGGGTGGATGGAAAGCACTACCATGTAGACACACCTGTAGACGTGGTCCAAATCGAGGTGGATAACGTAGACTGATCTGCATATTCGCGTCCATCTTCTCCATCAGCCCGATTCGTGCTCGCTCCCAGTCTGCACTTTCACTCTGCATTCGGATGTAGATATTCAGCTCTAATGTGGGTAGTCTTTCCATCCGACGAGGCGTTTACAGAGGCACATTTTGAATTGAAGTTCAAGTACGCGGTGTTGTCACATGCAAGAGGGGAGGAGGTCAGGGTGACCACTCCACACTGTTTCATGGGTGTTCACTTGTGACTGCCTTATTGCTAGCGTACACTTTTCCAACGTGTAATAAAGGGCGACCAAGTAGTGGCTGAGTTGGGTAATTTGGGTCGTGACGAATTTGTCGATGTGATGCTCTGCAAGTGGGGAACAAAGTGGTTTGTGTCAGGATACCATTGTGTNTTTCAGCAGAGATATCCGAACACTGGAAACTGGTAAGCTAGTCCACGTGATTATGCTCTCAATGTCACATCTCGGTGTATTATTCGACGACATTTGTCAGAAGCATCGACTGCATTTCTTACACAATCGCATTGTTTGCGTTTACCACTGGGCGCTCGTTTGAGTGCTCATTACTAAACACTTCATTGTCCAGTGATGGGCATGCCTTGCATGACACAATTACCAGAATGTTTTGTCTACACAGGCCATAAGGAAGTAACAGTCGTAACGACTAGTGGATCTGCTATAGCCTCCGCAATACTTGGACTCCTCCTCACTTGCATGGCACTAGTCCTTGCTTGAACGCTCGCGTCGGTCAATGTCCATTTCCAAACCATCTATCTTCATCCAATCTCGCGATACGTGACTTGCTTGTCTGCACCACCTCTTTCTGCCTTACACGCACTCATAGTGCCGCGAATGCCCCACTCCCTACTCATTCTTGCTCAACAAGTATTGGTTTGACACCTCTTGATGGATAACCACTGAGTGACAAATAAACGAATTCGGCACATTTATTTGTGGTTGAGTGGAACGGACTGGGAAGGCCTTATCTCGCCTGCGGTGAAATGGCTTGATATCTTCCTAAGATAAGTGGGCGGAAGTGTTGACTCTAGGTTGGCGAACACCCACTTACCCTACCCAATTACTAACAGGTGTGTATTTTGTGGCGTTTCAGCGGAGGGAGGAGTGAGTAAATGGGAGTTGCCCCACTAACATCCCTGTTTTGCTTCATGTCTCAATTGACAGAGAGAAATTTAGTAGTTTTAGTAACGTGAAGGGTGTGCCCAGTACAGACACCAAATTCTCGTTGTCCATCGTTAATTCAGTGTGGCAGGCTCTCTAATTAGGCAGAAGTGCGCTCTTCACTGGCGTAGCACCATTAGGATATCTGGTTTTGTGAGATTGAGATACGGGATGATAAGAGGACCCAGGTAGGCACCACTTATTTACTTACCACTTCGGAACCACTTGGCAAACAAGCGTCAATACAGAGCTCTTTTATAGCCCAGTGTT
This sequence comes from Taenia saginata, assembly GCA_001693075.2. NCBI lineage: Eukaryota > Metazoa > Platyhelminthes > Cestoda > Cyclophyllidea > Taeniidae > Taenia > Taenia saginata. The sequence goes on along the minus strand of LWMK02000073.1, from coordinate 71,537 downwards.
GCCCTTTCCTTGTTGCAAACCTTCGGCTTTTGCTGCTGAGGATGCACACCACCATATTATGACAAGCTTCAGCGTAGGATTAGACGGAGCAAGCGGACAAAGAATCTGCACGTCTAGTGAAACGGTGTGTTCGGTTACTTCCATCCCGCTTGTAGATGAGGAGGTGGGGGCAGTGTTGAACTGCATCCACAAATCCACCGCACTCAATTTGGCATGGTGTGGTTTGAGTTCTGCAAAGCCTTGCAAATGCCACTTCAACCGGATGACATGAAATTCCGTGCGGATCTTCTCAACGTGGAACAATTAACACTGTCCATCCCCTCTCCTTTGACTCCTACTTCGCTGCTCCATCAGGGAATGTGCAAGATGCATTGATCAGCGAACACGCTGTTGCGAGTCCTCCTCACTTTGTCATGGAAGCTCGTGAGGTTCCCACTGTGTCTTCCAGTGCTTTAGCAGCAGTGGCTAAGAGTACATCAACGTGTTTCCCTTCAAGAGGCAGCAGTTAACCCCTTCTTTCCACTTCACTTAGGGGCCCTCGAGCTGACACACTCGGACCTAAATCATTTTTGCTACTATGGGTGGATGGAAAGAACTACCATGTAGACACACCTGTAGACGTGGTCCAAATAGAGGTGGATAATATAGACTGGAATTCATATTCGAGTCCATCTTCTCCATCAGCCCGATTCGTGCTCGCTTCCAGTCTGCACTTTCACTCTGCATTCGGATGTAGATATTCAGCTCTAATGTGGGTAGTCTTTCCATCCGACGAGGCGTTTACAGAGGCACATTTTGAATTGAAGTTCAAGTACGCGGTGTTGTCACATGCAAGAGGGGAGGAGGTCAGGGTGACCACTCCACACTGTTTCATGGGTGTTCACTTGTGACTGCCTTATTGCTAGCGTACACTTTTCCAACGTGTAATAAAGGGCGACCAAGTAGTGGCTGAGTTGGGTAATTTGGGTCGTGACGAATTTGTCGATGTGATGCTCTGCAAGTGGGGAACAAAGTGGTTTGTGTCAGGATACCATTGTGTGTTGAAGGGATTTAAATAAAACTTGCAATGAAGATGATTAGAGAGGGAACATTTTTTACCACCGTGAGAATGTCGGTCGCGTCTTAATAAATAGTTTGTCGACACCGTCTTCACATCGCTGTGTTAAATGGCTAGGCTTCCCTTGGGAGGAACTGATGATGGATACTCCATCAACGAACGGCACTCCTCTCTATCATAGGGAATTCGCTGCTAAAATGCCCACCTAATGCCGCTCCTCGCTATAGCATGCACACAACCACATGCCTTGCTCACAGATCTTAGTGAACAATGAAGAAATTCCATCAGCGTCTTAGGACTCAAATATTGCAGCGACAATGTCAGTTGATGGAAGCACGCGGCAGATTGACTCGGGTAGACCAGTGGCTGCATTGAAATCTGTGGGAAGAAGAATTATAATTCGTCACATAATTATGGTCACACGTAAAACCTATTCATTTGGAAGAAGAGGAGACGATTTGTTATCATTGATGAGGAGGAAATAGTGAACGGTACGGCGGCAGGCTTTGCTTCTTCTTGTCTGCACCTCGTTCATTCAGGTTGTCCAGGCGAGCTCGCGCTCATTTCGCTACTACGAGTGGAAGGGAAGTGTTGCACCTCGCTTGTCCTTGTGAAATTTGCTTTCCAGGTCATCATCTATTTTGCTGACATGGGACAACTAGGTAAGCCATGGAGGCTCTCAACAAAAGAGGATGGGATGTGTTGGGGAGTGAGCGAGAAGATCGTTGATTGCGAGAGACATTCCGAGGTCATCAGAAGGTTTTCAGGAAAAGAGAAATCCAAATTAGCTTGTCCCCTTACCTTCGTGCCAGCTCTTCCATCCGTCCAGTTGGTCACGTTACAGAGCAATGCTTCTCATCTCCTTGCGTTGAATCCTGCACCTCATGAGGGAAAAGTGACGAAGAAAATCGAGAGCACTCCGTCAAGCACAATTTCGTGAGGGATGAAACAAGCGGATTGCATCAACACCATCTTCCTTCTCTGTATGCGTGCATCAGGCAAATTGGCTGGCAGTCGTATGACGACGCGCAAGATCTACTAGTTACGATGCGACCAGAAAGCGTTGGTCACAGGCAAAGCCCGATGAGTAATAGGCAGGTCTGATGGATCATGGAAGGAAGGGTAGTAATCTCTTAGGGCACTACATGACCTCACGCCAGAAAACACCGCTCGTGAAGTGAAGACCTCACTCTACACTTAAGGAGAGGGGTGGGATTTTGAGCGGGAGTGTGGTTTTTGCTTCACCCTCACACAGAGCTGCACCTTCTCCATCCCCAAAGCATGCTTTCCTGGTTCACCATTTCGCATTTTGTCTTTAATCAACTGGATAACCAGGGAACATTTCATCGAACGTGGGTGAGTGCATGTGGGTCTGGTCAAGATGATTCCGTGTTATAAGGAACATTCTGAAATCATTGCAGCTTCTAACAGTAGAAGAAGACATTCAGAGAAGAAAATTGTTTGGTAAGTTTGCGCCACCTTTACGTTCTCCTCTGTGGTTGCATTACACCACCACTGCTGCACATGTGGGATGGACTCGTAGTAGGTTCGACGGGGCGACTACCCGATGCGGAGCAGTTTAAAGCACCATTGTCATTTAGGTTTGCTAATCACAATGACTAAGACAGTGTGGTCTTGTTCTAATAGGCCCTTGAAGAACATTGTCTGCTCCTCGATACGACTGACTCTTCCACCTTCTCACTCACCAACAACCNGCGACTGACTCTTCCACATTCTCACTCACCAACAACCCATTGCGATCTCCCCTTTTATGGTCATCTTGCTCTGCTTGCATTTCATGCCACATTGCCTCTTCCCAGACCCTNCACTTTGCTCTGCTCGCATTTCATGCCACATTGCCTCTTCCCAGACCTTGTCGAGATGAAGACAGGCCTCAAACTTACTGGCTCGTAGCCAAGCCCATAGTCTTTGTGTTGGCCAGAACGACTTCAGGGAAGCCCTTGTGTGCTGCATCAGTGATTAACCTCCACTGACGCTGTAGTTGACGCCCTCAACTGCCGTGCTTAGCTGAGTCTAGAGGGTTTGACTAAGCCCCTCACACTCAGTCATTCCCTCGTCTATCAAAAGTGCAGCCGGGTGTCGTCACCGTCTCATCGAACCAAGTGATTGCTCTTCAAATGCAAGATTTCCCCTTCCAAGTTATCCCTTTTCCTCAAGGGTCGTAAAGAGAGGGGGGAGAAGTGGAGAATGTGGAAAGCCCTTTTCTGTACCAAAATAGATGATAAGTGCTAATGCATGTGCTAAAGGGGGAAAGATAGAAAAACGAGAAGACACTGTTGTTTAGAAGTAATACATATGGTTAAGAACAAATGGACATCATCCTGCTTTCCTTTCTTCGTGTGCTGGAGATCATCTATCAAGCTTCAAACACAATCTGAGAGGCCATAGGCGTGACCATTGAAAAGTCGAGTGGGGACCACTTCACCTACTCGGAACCCGTTGGACTCAGACTGAACATGTGGCACAAAGGTTTTGGACCCTAGACTAATCCACAATCTACCTCACTGAGGTCGCTATTCCACTGGGTGTGTCGGCGTAAAAGGCAACATTACTGTAGAACGATGCATGAGGTGTGAGCACTAAAAATGCTGCTTCGTTTGACCACGCTACACTATCTGTGCCCCTTCTTCTTTGCTAAATCCTCTGCTAACCACAACTTCCAACTTCACTTTCTTCCCAAGTTCGACCTAGCAAATTGAAGTGAGTCGGTTGTCTGATCAAACAAAGAAGTAACGTCGACAAACACCAAATGTCGAAATAAAATATTTCTAAATGAAATATCAGTATTTGTGGTGGATAGTCCTTTCACCCATTATGAACTCAGCAGACTCTCGTGTCATGAGGAGTCGGAAGCCTCCCCCTATAATTACTAACAACAATTTATTCGCTTCCCTTCGTCGGTCACAGCGGTCTGGACAATTGTACTCCACACCACCAAGTTGTCGTGTTGGGGCCCTGTGGGCCCCCACTCCATTCGTCTGTGTCTAAATTCACCACGTTTGATGGAGCAGCTGAGTGAGAAATCAAGTTGAAGGCAGTGTTGGCTCCTCACACCGAATCCCAAAAGTCAGCCTTTGTGTAAATCAGCGAGGGATAGGTCACCATCAACGGACTGATGCTCAGTTCATTGCACTTTGCTACTGCGATCGCAGTGCTGAATTCAATCCCACTTCTGGAATGCATCGAAAACATTCCCACGCTGGCCACCGGTGAGCCAATACGCAAGATCGTGTTGAAAAGGCCACATTGGAGGATGGTATCCACCGACTTTTATTCATAGAGTCATCAAATGCATTTAGTACACAAGAGCATTGCTTCAATTCTCCACTTGACGACTCTGCTTTGCACTGGTCTCCACACACTTCACGCTGAAGGGATGTGCATGCTTTGCATGGCATAATTAGAAGAAGGACTGCTTTTCACAGACGATGGAAAGGCAGTGTGGCAACGACTAGTGCGTATGGCATAACGTCTGCAATCGCTGTCTTCCTCTTCACTTGCACGGCAACAGTCTTTGCTTAGAGGTTCGCGTGGTAATTACAGCCTTCCTATTCATCCACAGTCATCCGATGACATGGTCCATTACTTCCCTCTTTCTCCCACTTCCTCTTCATTCTTGCCTACCTAACGCTAATTTGACATCCCATTGTGGAACAGTCCCAAATGACACGAGCACGAATTTGCACATTGATGTGTGCTTTGATGGACCAGACTGAGAATGCGTTCTCCCATCTGCAGTAAAATGGGACGAGATTGCTAGCAGCACCAGATCAGGCCTCCATTCACATTGAGCTCCACTTCTTCACAAAACACACCCCCACACCCCACTTTGTCTGTTTGCAAATAGCATGCTTCCATTTTACAGATCAAGCTATCCAGATGCAAAAGGGTGGGGATGGGGATGGCACAGTGGAATGCAGTCAGTAGGTACACGAAATAAAATAACCACGTTAGGTGTGTTTAATTTTCAAAGACTTGCTTATCTCATGCGAAGGCTGCCAGAGTTGTAGATGAGCACAAATAATTGGTGGTAAGAGGGCGCAAATTCATCCATGTCTGTGCCTCATTCCTCATCATTTTAAAGACCACTTATTGCACATTGGCTGCTCCAGAAGGCCATGTACAACCACTGTGCGATGGCGCTCTCGTTCTGTAGTTTTCAGCGTAAAGGAGGAAGGAGGAACGCGAGTAGAGCTGTAACCAGTCGAGGAAGGGCGAGAAAGACAATAGAGTCAATGGTTCTCCTTCTTACGTCTCTGCGTATCCAACCTCCCATGGTGACAGTGGGGTTGACGGGGAGGCCCTTCTCAATACCAAATTGCAAACACTCACCAATGTTGATAGGTCTCATTTGCCACACAGAGAATACTAGAGACGCTGAAGCACAAACAATTCTTCAGTGGTCTTGCCTTCTTCGTTGCCTTCCGCCTTCGCCAACATTCCATCCACACCTGGTACTTTGCGTCTCTATCCAGATCATCAGATTTCCTTCTATGCCAGAAAACAGTAAGGAGGAGGTGAAGGGATTTGTTGTGCGATGCGCTTACCAATATCAAATTGCAAACACCCACCAATGTTGATAGGTCTCATTTGCCACACAGGTGATGTTTGAGACTATTCTTCAGTGGTTTTGCCTCCTTCGTTGCCTTCCGCTTTCGCCAACATTCCATCCACACCTGACATTTTGAGTCTCTATCCAGATCATCAGATTTCCTTCTATGCCAGAAAACAGTAAGGAGGAGGTGAAGGGATTTGTTGTGCGATGCGAAAGAGAGGATTGAGTGCGGTGCAGGTGTGGATGACGTCGCCTTGCCCACCTGTGTCTCCAAACGAATAGGGTGTGTGTAGGATCAAGCCATGCATTTGGATTATGTATTGCAGGCATTTCCGTAGTTGACACGAAGGTGGGAGGGAGACCTGTGGCTATACCGGCTTCGCCTCCTCTGGATTGCCATGGCAGACGGATTGCGCAAAGCATGCACAAAATGTGGTCTGAGCGACATGTAGTCAACCAGGCTTGTGGATAGCCATGTGTAGCATTTACATTGGTGTGTTGGATGCCACGACATTTCTGCTGGTGCCACTCAATACTACTTCTCCCTCCCTTAGCGGTGTGCAAGGAGGGGAGGAGACCATCGCACCACACAGGTGGGATGTTTGTCCATCCACAATGTCACTCCTCCTTCGTGTCAATTTGACAAGTGTCTTTGCCTTCCTCACCATCTCCAAATGGCGTAGTGTCACTCTGACGCAAGAAATTTCCAAGTAGTCCTTCTAACTGCAAATGCCGCGAATTCAGCTATTGCTTTTGATTAATTTTGTCCAGCCCTTGCCTTACTACAAATAGGCTAACTGTCGCCTCTCCTAAAAACCACGTGATTTGCTTGCTCTCAATAGGAGAGTCTCACAGAACGGGAAAAAGAAGCCATTACTGCAGTCACATCCTACTCTCGTTGTTCGTGACTTCGCCAACAGTGCAAGAATACGACCATGATAATGTTGCAAAACCAGCCCGCAAACCGTCTCGTCGCCATCACCGCGTGTTTTGTAATTCCACACTCCCTACAATGCACCCACCTTGAATCCCATCTGCTCTTCTTCCAGAGCATCGCCACCTCTTCTTCCCATTACTCATACCAGCTTACTCGTCTTTGATCTCGCACTGACAATGCATCCCACTCACTGATTGCCTCGTGCCGTAGGCCAATCCAGCCCAGACCGAAGAATACTGAGGTAGTTGGGGTTGCTGTTAAGGATAGGGATGGCAATGCTCGCAATGTTGAGCACAAGAGGGTTCGAGGTGGGTGAACGTTGGTGTGCGTGGGGGAGATTCAACACATCTGGGGATGGAGTGTGGGCGGCGTTGATCACACCACATGTGATGGTCGCGTTTCAGTGAATGCCAACGCGACTACGCCGGCTTCACCCCGTCTGAATTACCGTGGCAGACGGATTGCGCGTAGCATGCGCAAAGTGTGGCCTCAGTGAAATGTAGCCCATCAGACTTGTGCTGCCGAAAGGAGAGCAATGCAAATGTGGGAGGTTCAGCTGAATTTCCACGCGTCGCATCTCGACAGCGGTGTGTTAGATGCCACGGCATTTCTGTTGGTGCCGTTCAACACTGCTTCCTCTCTTGCTGGCCACGTGCAAGGAAGAGAGCACACCATGGCACCACACAGGTGGGGTATTTGCCCACGTACAATGTCACGCTCCCCTCTCACACTCACAGGCTTGCATCCACGACGTATCTACTCGGCAAGCGTCCTTGCCTCACTCACCATCTTGAATTGGAGCAGGGTCACTCTAGCTCAAGAAGATTGCAAAGCGGACCTTCCAAATGTAACTGCTACGCTGTAAGCTAGTACTTCTGATTGATTTTATCCAATGTTTGCCTGACTGCAAATGGACTGACTCCTACCTCTCATCAAAGCAGCACTTTGTGCGTGTGCTCAAAAGGAAAGTCGCACAGAACCAAGCAACGGAGCCATAACTGCAGTCGCATCCTACACTCAGTGTTGGGGAGTTTACCAACAGTGCAAGATTACATCTATGATGTTGTGGATGCACAGTTGCTCTCGCGACATTGATCCAGTAGTCAATGCGCGACGTGAGTCTTCTCCGCATGTATTCCCAAGTCTGGTAGGTGTTCACCTCTAGGCTAAGAAGCGTGGGAGGACTCACACCACCCAACAGCACACATCGCGTGGGAGTGGCCGTGAAGGTCACGAGGAGGAGAGCCCATAGGCTGACGTGCGTGTGCAGCATTCGCATAAATACATCATGAGTTGTGAATGGAGAACATCAGTGGTGTGAAGATGGCGTCTTATTTGTGTTCCATTCTGTTGGCGGCCTTCGTTTTGGCTTTGGACTACGGAGCAGTAATCAGTAAGTTGCATTTCTACATTTGGATCTCATCAGCATGTGGGTGAAATCATTTGTTGGGTGACCAGGTGCCGTCACAGCAGGTTATGAGCAGTTGCGTTGTAGTGCATTTACTCCTTTTGAAGATACCATACTCTTCGGTTGTAGCTAAATGTGATTGGCTCCACTGAATGGCCACTTGCGCTGATTAGCACTTTCCTGTTTTTATAGGGGCAATGGCAAATGTGCAATTACTACGAAGCCATTTCACTTTCGCTCCCGTGCTTTCTACCTCAATTCATGTAAGCTGGAATGATAATGCATTCCACGATGTGCTCAATGAATATCTCACAGTAACGGCGGCGTTGGCTTCCAACCCTGAATCCAAAGTGACAGAATCTGTGAAATTCAGCAAAAGATATGTGGCTTTTTACGGTCTGATGCCCAATTCCACATACATTGTGACTGTGACGGCGAATCTGGGTGGAAATACAACTCTGGTGTTGAGAAAAAGCGTTGAAACAAAGGCCGATGGTAAGGTACTGCACATGAACATACATTCAAATGCTGCATCTAACGTCACTATTCCTTGACATTGATCAGAAGAGGCAGCGACTGCCCTTTCGCACAAAAGCATTGTTTGAGTTCACCACTGTGTGCCAATACTTAGCGCTCATTACTAAACACAGTCCCTGTAACGCTCGATTTATAAGCAGCAATTTAGTCATCCTCATGAGTGGAAAAGTGTAGTCGGCACGTCCACTAATTCATCATCCGTCATCGGCATCTTGTCATGCAGCCTTGCACCTTGTTAATGAATGTCATTTTTACTCCCCCTACCATTTCCGTGGAAGTGCGTGTGTGTGTGAAGATGTGTCGTCTTGCCTTCACATCGCTAACAGAAGAGGGAGGAGTTTGGTACTGCATCAACAAAGACTCTGTAGTTGGCGCAATGCGGACTGGTTTGAGTCCACCAATGCCTCGTAAATGCCACCTTAACTAAACGACATGGGAACCCGTGTGAGATTTCTTGAGGTGGAGTAATAGTCGTGTCTCTCCCGCCATTGACACCTTCTTCTTCTTTGCTTCTATACTGTGGGAGGGGCATTGTTCAGGAAGCACTTGATGGATAGGCCCTATCACGCACTCGGAACTGATCGTAGTCATGTGTCGTGGAGGAGTTAAAACCCTCCACCTCATCGATTGCAGTAGTCTAGACAAATGTAATCAGCACCACCGAGCAGAAACCTCAACTGATTAACACCTTTTCTACTTTGTAAAATGTACAATTCTAGATCAGTATCTTCTACAAGACTACTTCTATTTTGGTCCTGTGACTAATGAATCCATTCGCCTGAGTTGGGATCAGCCAGACCGGGAGAGCACATCCAATGCGATAATCACACTGACGGCAGAGATGGCTTCCAATCCCAGGGTGGAACATTCGGAGTCTGCACGCATCGGCGTAGAAGAGGTCACTGTTGACGGACTGAGGCCCGGCACACTATATATTGCGACTGTGACAGGAATGCAAAATGGACGGCGAATTTTGCGATTCAGCAAAGATATTCAAACACTGGACACTGGTAAGCTAACCCACGTGTTTATGCTCTAATTGTCACATCGGGGCGTATTATTCACTGTCATTTGTCGGAAGAGACGTAGACCGCCACCCTGGCACAAGTGCTTCATTCGAGTCGAGCATTGGGCGCCCATGCTTAGTGCTCTTTACCAAACACCTCATTACCAACGGACGTGCGTGCTTCGCGTAACACAATTGCGGGAATGTTTTGCTTCCACAGGCCATGAGGAGGTGACAGTCGTAACGACTAGCGGATCTGCTGCAGCCTGCACAATCGTTGGACTCCTCTCCACTTGCATGGCGACAGTCCTTGCTTGAACGCTCGCGTCGGCTAATGCCTATTTCCCAATCAACCATCTTCAACCAATGTTGCGATTCACAACTTGCGAGTTTGCACCACACCTTTCTGTCTTGCAGGCAGTCATGGTGGCGGGAACTCCTCACTCCCCATTCATTCTTGCTTAATTGACATTAGCTTAGCACCTCATGATGGTTAACCCCTGAATGAAAAACAAAAGAATTCGGCGCTCTTTTTTATCAATGAATGGAACAGGCTGGGAAGGCGTTCTTTCCCCTGCAGTGGAATGAGGTGAAATTATTCCAATCATAGTGGGCTAATATAACGCTTTTAATGATGGTTAACCCCTGAATGACAAACAAACGAATTCGGCGCTCTTTTTTATCAATGAATGGAACAGGCTGGGAAGGCGTTCTCTCCCTGCGGTGTAGTGAGGTGAAATTGTTCCAATCATAGTGGGCTAATATAACGCTTTTACAAGATAGGCTAGCACCTACCTATCTACCTCGNTTTACAAGATAGGCTAGCACCTACCTATCTACCTCGCTACCTAGCTCTTGTGTGCAATAGGCACGCAATTTGGGGGATATCACTGAATTAAGGAACGAGTGGATGGGAGTCGTCTTATTATATTCTTTGTTTATCTCTGTGGCTCACGATTGATGAGGAGTAATTTGGTGATTTACGCAATGGGGAGCGTTTGGTCGGTATGTGCACCGACTCATCAACGTTGGTCATCTCCACCTCAGAATGGCACACTCTCCAATTCAGTACATGCATTGCCATTGGCAAAGCTGGGAAGATGCGTTCCAGATGTCGGCTGATGGGAAGACTCGAAAGGGCACCACCCATTCCAGTACCACTTTAGTAATCACTAGTCAGACGTGTGTCATTGAAAGGATGATTGGGTGTTTGATGTTGCCCGTTGCTTGTTTAGTTTTGTCGGCCTTATGCAACTGATGCTACACACCTGCACACCAAGACAGGGTTGGACGTAGGGACAAGTGGAGCAAGTGGAAGGAGAATCTGCAAGTCTAGCAGGGTGTTGTGCTCTTTTCCTTCCATCTCGCTGGCAGAAGTGGAGGGAGTGGTGAACTCCATCCACAATACCACTGCAGTCATTCCAACACGGTCTGATGTGATTCCGGCAAGGCCGACAAACCGCCACTTAAACTGGTTACATGGGAATCGGTATGAATTTAAACAAAGTAGGGCAGTGTCCACGTCTCTTCTGTCATCGACTCCGACATCGTTGCAGCTCCAAGAGGTGTGTGAGAGGAGTTGTTCAGCAAGCAAGTTGCTGTTAGTCCTCCCCACCTCGCCATGCAAGCGTGTAATGCTTCCGCGGATTTCACGACATTGGTAGCATTGGCAAGGAGAACATCAGCATGTCTGACTCATTGGCAAGGAGAACATCAGCATGTCTGACCTTCAGAGGCAGCAGTTGACCTGTTCGTTGCACCACAGTCAAGAATCCTTGGGTTGACGTGTTGAGACCCAACTCACTTGTGCTATTAGGGATGGACTGAACGCACGACCACATAAACCCACCTGTAGGCTATGGTCTTCTCCACCATGTATACCAGCTGGAGGTCTGTCAGCTTCCAATCTCCACTTACAATCTTCACTCGTTCGTGGAATTTCAGCTCTAATGCAGGTTACCCTGCTTCCCACTGAGACACTCACCTGACCGCTTTTGAATTACAGTTAAAGCACACAGTGTTCTCACATGCACGAAGGGAGGAGCTCAGGGAGAACCCTCCACTTTGCTCCACTTTGTGTCAGAGGAGCTCATAGTTGACTCTAGCTTTACTCATGCGCACTATTCAACGGTCAACAAATGCGAACCATGTAGTGGGACGCACTGTCAGTGTCAGATTGAAGAATGATTGGGCGATTTGTGTCGTGACGAAGTAGTCCATGGTGATGCTCTCAAAGTTGGGCACAAAGGGGTCCGAATCAGGATAGCGTTGTGTGTGAGAGGGATTTACATCAAACTTTTTATGGGGACGATTAGAGAGGGAGCATTCGTGCCACCATGAGTGTGTTGATGACGTCTTGATAAGTGGTTTGTGGACACCAGCTTCGCTTCTCTGTGTTAAATAGCTAAGCATCCCTTGGGAGGAACTGCTGATCGATACTCCACTATCATCACGCATTCATTACTACCGGGGCAGACCTGGTGGCTAATGAGCCCACCTAAATGTCGCTCATTACTATGGTGGTCGCGACTTCTTATGGCAGTACACTACCTCGTGCAATGGCACTCCGCTCACCCTTATGCTGAGCTACATCTTCCCATCCCCAAAGCATGCTTTCCTGGGTCTCCACTTCTGCCCCTATCAGTGGGCATCTGGATAACACAGGCAGTCGATCAACCAAGGTGGGTGGGCGTGGGTGGGTTGGACAAGACGAGTGCATGTTGCAAGAGACATTCTGAAGTCATTGCAGCTTCCGACAGAAGACAAGTGAGCTTTGGAGAAGAAACTTGGTTGATAAGTTTTGTGCCATCTTTCCTTCCCCCTTTGTGGTTACACTACACCTGTACTGCTAAACATGTGGACTGGACTCGTAGTGGGGACGACGAGTTGACGAGACCACGAGACGATGCGGAGCAGTATGGAGCTTCATTGTCCCTGATGGCTGCTAATCCCACTGACTAAGCAGATAGGGTCATGTTTTAATGCGCTCTTGCAGACCATTGTCTGCCTCTTGCATTGATTGACTATTCCACCGCCTTCGCTTACCAACAACCCACCGAGATCTGTCCCTACGCACCTTCCTCTGCTCGTAATTCATGCCATATTGCGTCTTGTCGAACCCTATCGAGATTGGAACAGGTCTGCACTTTATTAGCTTCCAGCCAAGCCAGTAGTCTTTATGTTGACCAGACCGACTTCAGAGAAGTCCTTGTGTGCTGCGTCGGTGATTATTATCCATTGGCGCTTAAGTCGACGCTAGCAAACGCCTTGGATAGCTGAGCCTAAAGGGATCTTGTAGGCATGGTAGCAAAGGCATTCCTTGAACTATGTCTTCTTCTTCAATGCAAGATTATAAGCAGTTTCATTGTAGTGCATTCACTCCTCTTGAAGATGCCATACACTTAGGTTGCAGATAAATGTGATTGGCACCACTGGATAACCATTTAGGCTGATTAGCACATTTTGCATTCGTTTAAATGGTCGATGGCGAGTGAGCAAGCACTGCGAGACCTCTCAATTGGATTCCTGTGTTTTCTACCTCCATCCAGCTAATCTGGAATCCGGGAGCATTTTCTCATGCGTTATTTGAAGTTCTTACAATAGCGGCGGTGTTGACGTCTGACCCCAGAACCGAAGAGGCAACATCTGCAATCACCAACGGCGGGGAAGTCATCCTTAAGGGACTGACGCCCAGTACCTCATGCATTGTGACTGCGGCGACAAAGGTAGGTGAAAACACAACTCTGGTATTGAGAAAAAGCATTCATGCACCGGCCACTAGTAAGCTATTGCGTGCAATTATATTGTAAATGCCACATCGAATGTTACTATTCCTTGATATCGATTGGAAGAGACAGCAACTGCCAATCTTACACAAAAGCATTATTTGAGTTCACCACTAGAGGTTTCTACTCAGCGCTTATTACTAAATTTTGCTCGGTAGCGCACATTTTACACGGAGCGACTTGGTTATTCTTGCGATGCGAAGGATGTGATCCGCACGTCCACTAATCTATCATCATCGATCATCATCCTCTTGGCATGCTACCTCACACCTTGCCTTGGAATATCATTTCCACTTCCATCCCCGCCATTTTTGAAGAACTGGATTCTCACAATTGTACTGCCATTAGGAATGCTGAGACGGTTCGTCCAGGACATCGGGAGATTGAATGATCCCTGCAGGCATCATAGATGCAAGTACCACTTTAAACGCGTTTCATTAAAGGGCTGTGTTATGGCTCATTGTTGTCCTTCTTTTCTTAAATTTTTCTGGCCATTTGCAACTGTAGAGGCACACCTACACCCAACGTCTTGGCTTGTTGTATGGGCAAAGTGAGCAAGAAGACAGAGAACCTGCATGTCCATTGCTTTTTTTTTTCATTTTGTATCGCTGGTTGAAGTGGAGAGAGTGTTGAAATGCATTCACAAAACCACTGTAGTTATTGCAATGCAGCCCCGTTTGTGCTCAACAGTGCCTTACAAATGCCACTTTGAATGGATGGCATGGGAGAGCGCATGATTTTAACTAAAGTGGAATAATGGCCGCGTCTCGCCATTGAACTCATCACAGTCTCGAGTGGTGGAGAAGTGAAAGCCCCCGGCAAAAGTTGCGAGTCATAATTTATTTGTCTATATTCTTCGGTGACGACAGTCTAGACAAGATTAGTTACAACGCTGGGTAGTCATTTCGGCTTCTTAACGCTTTTCCTATTTTGGATAATGGGCGATTTCAGGCGAAAATCTTCTACAAAACTACTTCCGTTGGGGTCCTGCGACTAATCAATCCATTCGCCTAGGTTGGGATTGGCCAAACCCGGATGACGCAGACAATTGGATAATCACACTGACGGCAGAATTGGCTTCTAACCTCAGACCGGAAGTCTGCGTGCACCAGTAGAGGAGAGGTCACTGTTGACGGACTGACGCCCGAAATACTATATATTGCGACTGTGAGAGAAATGGAAGGTGAACGGCATTCAAACACTAGACACTGGTAAGCTAGTTTACGTGATTATGCTCTAAATGTCACATCGCGGCGTCGACTGTCTTTCCTACATAAGAGCATCGCCTAATATTGCCATTGGGCGCCTATTTTGAGTGCTCGTAGCTAACAATTCATTTTTGCCGAACGTGCACGCTTTGCATAACGCAGTGACTGGAATGTTTTGTTTACACAGGCCATGAGGAGGAAACAGCCCTAACGACTAGCGGATCTGCTGTAGCTCGCACAATCGTTGGACTCCTCTTCACTTGCATGGCGACAGTCCTTGCGTCAACGCTCACGTCTGTCAGTGCCTTTTTCCAAACCATCCATCTTCATTCAATATTACGGCAAGCAACTTGTGTGTTTGCACCACCTCTTTCTGACTTGCAGGCACTCATGGATTTGGGAACGCCTCACTCTCCATTCATTTTTGCTTAATTAACATCAGTTTAGCATCTCATGATGGTTAACCCCTAAATGAGAAACAGACGAATTCGACGCATTTACTTATCATTAAATGCAACAGGCTGGGAGGGCGTTCTCTCCTCTGCGATAAAAAGGGTTGAATTCGTTCAAATTAAAGCAAGCAAAGATGTTGGTGGCCTCATAATTTTCACAATGTAGGCTAACACCTACTTACTAATGTCAAAACTCAGTGCCTTGGAGCAACGTGGTTTTCGGCCGTTCAAACTGTAGGGGGTCTGGCAGCAATCAAGTTGCAATCAGGTAGAAACTGGATTAAAGCAACCAAAATTACTTGCCTACATCCAATTGTACTATTTATATTTAGAGGTTTTACTTTTATGATGGCTAGGGAGGTGAAGACGCTTTTCAAACTGACACTTCGAAATTACAAGTCTGTGATTGTGAGAGGAAAGAGTGACATTGTACATGGACTAATACCCCACCTATTAGGAGCAATGGTCCATCTCCTCCTTGTATGTCGCCATTAGAGAGAAAAATAGCAGTAAATTGCACCACTGTAAATGTCTTGGTGTAAAAGCACCACTGTTAAGGTGCTGCAAATGGCAATCCAGTAAAACCTACCGCAATTTCATTCCTTTTCTTTCGGCTGCACATGAATGGTGGATCACACTGCGCTTAGGCCACACTTTACGCATGCTTTGTGCAGCCAATCTGCCGTGGCATTTTAGACGAGATCAAGCTAGTGTTGCCACACCGGCATTCACCGAATCGTGACCATCACCTTTGGTGCTATCCACGCTATCCACACTACATCTCGTCTCTAACGCCGGGTGTTTCAAATCCCCTTCCGCACTCTTTACAACAACAACTCATCTCGAACAGTATTCTGCTCAACATTGAGAGCATCCCCATCGTCTTGTATACCACTACTCTACTCTATTATTCTTTGGTCTGACACTGACAATGCATTCCATTAGTTGGTCGTCTTGTGCGTCCAGAGCGATTTGAATCCGATAAAACCCTTAATTCTGTTTTGGAAAAGTGCATCTTTTTACATAAAAGGCTGCATCTGTTCACTCGTAAAAACTGGGTACGAGCATTTTGAATTAAAGTTAAAGTAAGCAATGTTTTTGCATAAGGGAGAGGAGGAAGTCAGTGTGAACCTTCCACTCCATTTCGTGAAAGTTTTCATGTTATTACTAACACATTTTTAATGGTTATTAAGAAGTTTACTCGCAGATGGATCGGTCTACAGCATGCAACGAATAGGTGGGATGCAGTGCTAATATCAGACCAAGAAGTAGATGGTGATGCTCTCAAAGCTGAATGAATACTATAGGAAAAGTAATTTGAAAACACTTTCTCAGAAGGACGAAAATGAGAGTGAGCACTTATGACCTCGAAAAAGACGTCAGTAGCCTTTCAATAACGACCAGTGGGGCGGCAGGCATTTTAAGTCCATGAAAACGATTTGATACCATTTGGTGGGAGTTACCTTTATAAATAGGTTCTAGCAAAAGCAGAAGGCCATCCTAAAGCTGCGGAGTAGATGAGAGCATATAAAGGTAAGAAAATGCGTTTGGTAGAACGTTTTACCCACTATTCATTTCCTTTGATGCTTAATATAAAATATTTATTAGCTAAGCCCTCGTTCTAAACAAACATATGGGTGTTGGTACAGAAGGGGTGACCAATTCAGAAATGTTAATAACTGCAGAAAGCCTCTTCCCATGTCTTACTGTATTCAATGACAGGGAGACAATACAATAAAAAATTGTACATTTGGAGGAGTTTGGCTGTTCTCTAAGAAGCACACAACCTGGCTCTAGCCCCTCTTTTTCCCTTCCACCACACTTCCTCTCACTGTCAAATCTGTGGTGCATGTAATCATTGAGTGGCTGCTGTCATATCAGCGGCTATCATTTGGAGAGCAATGAATTGGCGGAATGCGAAAAGAGGGTACGTAGATGAAGTTGAACCAGCATCTCTGCTCCTCCTGTCGCGATGCGGCTCATTGTGTTTGCTTGCAAGAGAAGAGCTGATTAGTAGTCCTGTCCATTTTTACAAGCACGGACGGTCCGACATTTGGGGCTAAGCTTACGTATTTTGGCTGACCAGATTGTAGACGTAAAGCTTCGACCTTTGAGTAAGTTGTCTGTCCCTTCATTACTCTCATCAACTTATTATTTTTACCATGGGGTTATCTTTAACGGCACGATGAAGTTGCCATCTCCCACAAGAACAGCTCTCCTCTTACTACACCTGGATGAAAGTGGTGGGTTCAAATTACAAAGGATTTATAAGAGAACAAATGAAAATGTTTAGAACCAATTCTTTGTCAAATTTAGATCTAAGCTTTATGATGCCTGCCCGGGAGTATCTGCTGATCACACAAAGTCACCAAGACAAGCCGTCAGATCAAATTTTCTTCTCCTTATGTAGCATGTTTATTTGCAAACCGATGGTACAAAGGCAAAATTTACTTATAAAGTCATTAGTCTCTCGTGACGATGTTCATTTCACTCCATTTGATTTGATCTTCTTGCCCAACATACACAATTCACTCCGCTTCCACTCTTGGTATTAGCTATAGCTTACCTAGTGGTTAAATTAGCCTGCACGACCAAATGGCCCACAAGTTTCCTTTGTGTATATAGACCCCTTCTCCTTTCGAAGTACAATGATGGAGTTAAAGTTGCATCCTGAAAAAGTTTGCTTTCAGAAGCGTCTACTCTTCACAGTTATCATGTACTGATAAAATACACCCGTCTCATATGTGTGACGCTTACGTAAATATTTGTGTGAGTCATTCACACAAACCGCTACCTTGTTTACCATCTAGCTAACAATTAAAGCAATTGAAATAAGTAGATGTGTAAAACAGCTATACAAACCATCAAACACGAAGAGCTGCCTTGATCTGCTACACATCCACAACCATTTAGAAGCATGATTGGGCAAAATCGCCAAACTTTTTCCGATCTCATTTTGTAGTACCTAATGAATGCTCTTCTCACTGTAAAATACTATCAGGAGTGCTTGCTAAGCAGAACTTTTAATCATTGTGGAAATGAGAAGAATACGGGTTTCCAGAAAGATGAGATGACAAAGGAAGTAGAAGGGGCAAGCTCCCGCCACCTCCGCACCCCCAAAGACCTCAGATCATTTTTTGACTCCCACTTCACCAACACCACAACAGCACTGGATGTTTTCTTTTAACTACTCCTCTCGATGTAGATAAAGCAGTGGGAAACGCCATCTTCCAATGCCACAAAATTAGCACACGTGTACCCAAAATAACCCATTATTTTGTAAAAGAGAGTTTTTAGTAAACAATCATTTAAAAATCACATTTTTTTCGTTTCGAGGAGCAACCTGCAAGCCAAATGTGAGCTTCATCCCCCAGGCAACCAAACTTTGAAGTTGGTTAAGCTCCCTGCCTTTCTAAGCGAGGTGGTGGCTTGTTGCAAGTGGTAGGTACTCGTTACGTCCAAGCACGAAGTTTCGTTAGCCTATCGGTAGGTACAGCATCCAACCAAAACACACCGCAAATTTTGCATCCCTTCTGTGTAGTAAGTGTTCACTCACCTGCCAGCCACCTCGTCAGCAGTGCACAACTCTGTGCCTGTTTAATAACCGTCCACTAAAATAAGATTGGATCTTACAAAGGCGCTCAACGAGTCGGTTCCGGAGATGAAGTCTGCACACTAGCAGAAGAATAAAAAATACTAGAAGGCATAGTTAAGGGCAATCAATGAGAGCAGTACCGGGGACGGCGCTCAAAAGACCAAGGGGTAGTGTAATGCTTACGCTATCTGAAAATGGCCTTGTAAGTGAGAGGAGATAGGACAGTTTAAACCTAATCGCAGATGAACCAGGCTGTTGTCCAAGCATAGAGAGACCGTTATTTTAACTGCTGCTGCCTCGCCACCGCATAACAGCCGTGCGATTATAATAAAGGTATCTAAAACATCCAACTACCTCTTATTAGGGATGGTATAAAGGGAGAGGAGGAAGAACAAAAAAAACCGATGCTCTCTGTTCTCCTCCTCTTATTTTGCATTAGGTGCATACAAATCCAACGTTTCGACTTCAGGAGGTAATTTTTGCATGGAAAGTGGCGTCCGAGATGATCATTTGACCCTGGTTATTAGTAGATAAAAAGTAAAAAAAAGAAGGAGAGACGTGTTTTGTTCTGGAATATTATCTGAAAGTTGACTTGTCAAGAACATCTGGTTTTGTAACCGTGTTTCTTTAGTATAATACTTTTAGAATTGGTAAAAAAGTAAAAGGAGAGAAAAAAGGCTAAATCTGCCACTCTAAGCTTAATTTATTTCCTTGGGGTATCTCAGCATCCCGAGAAGCACATAAAAGCAGTTGAGAATCAACTCTTGCTAGCGGAAGACAAGAGTAGCCTATAAGAGGAGTGGAAATCTCTTATCTCCGCCTTTTTAGAATTAATTTGACAGACTGAAACGTGCCTAGTTCAGGTCAAAGGGGTGAATGCCGTGATGAGGTAGATACTGTGTCACCTGCTTTGTCCTCAAAAAGGGGGTACCAGACAATCATACCTCCCTTCCCAACGCGTCAAATCCTCGCCTAGGTGAAGCCCTTCTCCACTGTCATGTAATCAAACGTTTAGCGATCGGACACCCTGATGACAACAGTGGCCACAGATTGACTACGGATGGCCCTGGGATTAACGCTGACGAATGCATTGAAAAAATTTCCATGTAATCCCACAATTTACCACTTCTCGGGAAAGAGTATACGGTCTTCCCTTTCTTTTGTCACTTATATCCGAGCAATTTTCCTCAAGTCTGGTTTAGAAGATTCTAGGGGAAGGGAAGGCTTTCCAACACATTTTTTACTCCTTCCACGCAATGTAAACTTCTTAGGGAAAAGATATCTTTAGCAAGGATCGAATTTCTCCCACAAGGATTTGCTTGAGCAAATAAAATGCCGGCAGTAGTATACTTAAGTACTTGTCTGAAGAGAGAAAATTGGAAGTAAGTCGACTTTGATCTCCCAAGACCATTTACAGTGATTTTTACTGGCGACTGCATCGTCAAATTATCTGCTCCCAGAGGGATTGTATTTACTACAATTTGTCACGCATTATTTTCTTGGTGATGGTGATTATGGAGGGTACAATGGTACCCACTCCTTCGTTTGTGGAATCCTTTAGGTTGGCGCCTGTCTCTCTATCAGGAGTAATGAACTTTATGCCTTTCGATTGAAAGTGACGTCTAAATTTCTCTACTTTTACATTCCGCAGTAATGATTTTACTTGTTTACTCAAAAGGACAATCTGTCAGTAAATACCAACATATAGCAGTACGCTCGCTTTATATGGGATCTTTCGTTGTCCAGTCACGGAAGGAGACGCCACTATGATGACACTACACCTAGAATTAAACTAAGCCTCCACCTTTTACGACTAGCCAAACATTAAGACAAGTGGCAATATGGGCGGAGCATTTATAGACAGGCAAGTGATTATAGATGTATCAAACACCGCAGACATTACCATTTCACTATCTTAGGAATACTGCCCTTCCCCTAGCATTGGTGTCCAGACCGCAGTCTTGCCAGGCAGGTATCCTTGCTAACGCTAATCAAACTCATGGGCTGCTTGTCAGATTGTAAGTCATTTATGCTGACTCTTGGGCGAGGTCCCCCAAATCTTACGTGGCCTCGGTTTTTGTATGCTTTGTAAGACTTTGAGTCGGCTGTTAAAGGCGGACTTAACTTCGACAACCTCCTACATCCACCATTCCACGGTAGATGTGAAAGTTAGCCTCAGAGTCTTTGAGATTTAAAAACAATCTCAAGAATTAGGGATGGTTGGTCCTTTTAAACGGAGGCTTGACAAGGTCTGACATGATGTTCCGTACCACAATTTCCTCTCAAAAGGAGATTTTTAAATGAGAGCTGATGTCAACGAACAGTTGGTGAGCAAAACAAATGGGTAATTAGGAGCTTCAAAGGACAAACAATAATCATCCAGTCGGTTTTTAAACAACTTTTCCATACTTCTTCGGGATAGGGCTCCAATAAAATACTGATTGGTCAGTCACTGATTAGCAGGAATCAGTGTGCCCTAGCGACACAATCGCATCCTTTCCGTTGCTCACCTCCATCTTATTCATGATTTCCCAACTGTCCAAGCCACTTGGTCCTTGGTATGTAGACTGTGGTCGTCAGACTGTCCAATGCTCAGATAGTGTGAGACAGTCCCATAAATAGTGACAACCGTTTACCTTCCTGGTTATCGCAAGGGCCATCCTGTCAATCCAATTGTCAAGAAAAGAATAAGATCTACAACGTCTCAATGAGGAGCACTGAATTGTTCCCCCCTCTTGTTGGATGCTGGTTACGGACCTATTTGTGGCCATTTTCTCTACTACGGCCTCATCAGAATGAGAACACGACCACTTGGTGGTAGCCCATGGCCTCTCAAAGCAGGAAATGTACTAAACGACTGTTCTGCGCTTGAATCTGCGTTGCTCTATGCACAGAATTAATGCCTTTTAACCCGTTTGTACTTATAAGCTGTTGGATTAGGTGGATTAATTGAAGTCTAGCGTTCAGTTCCATATTAAGCTTGAACAAGTGGAGTCAGGAGGGGGAACTTTTCAACCAGGCGCTTAGCATGAACATCAGCCCATGCACAAGCAACGACTTGGACAGTTCTTGTGTCAGTTAAATAAGTTATTAAAAATCTAGGGTTTCAACCTGTTTCTCTAAAATCACCGGCTTAGATCTTAACATTCCATTGTTCCTTTTTCTAGCCTCCCACTTTGTCGCCTGTTAACCAGTAGCTCTACAACAAGAACAGACAACTTATGCAAATATGTTTTTAAAGCAGTAAATGAAAAATCGCTTATTTTATATGAAAATGCGAAAAAAAGGAGGAAACCGGCTAATATGAGGCCAACGCCTTTAAGAAGATATATTTACTCCTGGCAGATTTGGATCATGCTATCTAGAGTTTGTCCTCCTTAATCGCCTCAATGTCACCCGGACGGGGTAAGGGTTTCCTAAGGTTCATGGCAGGACAAAAAATCTTTTATGATTCATTTGGCAGTGTAGCTGATTGAGTTATTGTTCTGCAAAATCGGTTGCATCTGTCTACTTAATTTACAAATGTACCTTCATCTGCCAAAATTCCCACAGGAAATCGGTCTTTGCGTGCATATTGCCCAGTTAACATGATTTTCTTAACTTAATCAAAAAAACGATTTAAATTAACTACAAGTCTCCGTCCCCAAAATAAGGCACATATGGATGAGTGGGTGGTGGATGAATAGGAAATAGATGGGCGAATGAAAAACGGGATGGCACTATTGAATGTGAACCGAGTAGCATAGCGGAATCGACAAGAAACATCTGGACTGGCACTTGCTGCTTCCAAGCTCCATATTTAACTCATCCTCTTTCTTTCTGAGATGAAATTTGCTTCCTCATGTCTTTATTGAACATATGCCGTGAGACGGGAAGCACTTAAGGAGTATCCACCAAAACAGGCATTGGAGGTTCCAATGACCTTAATCATCACCTAGGACAGTAACTCTTAGATGCAAGCACAAAACGAAAAACAAACATTCATTATGTACAATGAAACAAAATTCCCGCTGGAGCAAGCACTGACCAGGACCGATCAGAGACCTGAAAGGCGTGGTATTCATGTTCTTCAGTGTTCTGCATCCCAAAAGTTACGCTAACTAATAATGTCAAATGGAACGGCGAAATTGATCTAGAAAAGACCGAGGAAAGGCGGTGAGTTAGACAAGCGACTTTTAAAGTAATATTTATTAGGCCTGATGTTAAAGTGCTAATTGGGGGAACCAACCAGGAACATGAGGTAAATGCTAAACACCAGAAAATGATGGCCTTTTTCAGCATAAAATGCATGTCTCCTTGTTCAACTGGGATGCTCATAACCAGATCCGACTGATTGTGTACAACAAATTTGAGCATTTGGCCTCCTTACCCCTTCATTCGGCTAAGGTAATGTGAAAAGTGGATATGGAAATGCTGTTTGCATTGCTTAGGTTCCTTAATTTTACCATGTGGGGGGAGAGGGGTGAACAGCTTGAATTTGGTCCTAAACGAGTGGCTCAGCGCTCCGAACGTAGACAGACCCACCTCGTAACTTCTATCAATTGGTACCTACCAACTGTTTCAACTGCTACAATAAAGATACTTAAGAACATCCAGCCTTCTTATATCAGGGGTGGTCAAGAGGAAGAGGTGAAAATGGACAAAATCCCCACACAACTGCTTTATAAACCAAGTGAAGCACATATTTTAATTTTGGGAGAGTGATAAAAGTGATTTGGGGATTGCAGGTGGCGAGTGAGAGATTTTGTGGTCGCCTTCACGCATCGCATCTTCACGGCTTCCACCTACTTATTGCAAATTCGAGTTCCTCTATTTCTGTCGTGAAATCAAAAGGGAGAAGTGATGCTTCTCAGATTATACAGATGCAAATCGAAATATTTTTTCTGACTCCTTGAAATGTCTGATTTTAAATGGCTGCTAAAAGGGTAGTCGTTATAAAAGACATTTTACTCTCCTTTATTCATAAAATATTGAATGCTACAGAAAGCCTCACATAATGTCTTGTCTGTTTTCCAGTTACAGGTACAGAAGACACAGAAAATCATTCGTTAAGGGGAGTTTCATTAGCTCTCAAACATACACAACCTGTCACCAGCCCCCTTTACTGCTTCTACCTCACTTCTCTTTCTCAATTGTCAAATTGGTAGAGTATGTTGTCCCATCATTGTCTGCTGTCGAAATGGCAGCCATCATCATTTGCAGAATAATGGCTTAAGAGAATACGGAAAGGAGGGTGGAGCCGATGCGACACCTCTACCCTGTGCTTTCTTGTAGAGAGGCTTCCTTCCTACTGCTTCTAATCCTGCCTTTCTCCTCAAAGCTGATAAGGTTATGTATAGGTGTTTCAAGTGATAGGATCTCAGCCGTAAGTCTTTCGCTTTCAGCTTGCTGCCCGTCCACTCATCACTGATGACAATTTTTGCTGAAATTTGACTTCCACAACAATCGAAGTGTTATCATGGACAGCACGCTGTAGCATCGCACCCTCTCCAAATTTTTGACCAGGTCAAATGCCTTTTCCGAATCAGCCCTCCTCCCACTACACCTGAGTTAAGCTAGGTGAAATCAGCGTAGAGAGGAGGTAGAGATGAATACGAAATACCATGTAGCATAAGTGTACCGACATACAGTTCTCTAAACCTTGTGACGTTCCAACATGATCCTACTGATTACACTATATCAGCATGGCAAATCCAGCTCATAAATCACACCACCACCTTTCTTTTACCTCAAGGATGAAATTTTTCATTCACTTTGCTTAATTTTGCTTAATGGCGTTAATTTTACTCCACTGCTTAACTAGACGGAGGGCAAAGTTCAACAGATTTCTGTTCTTTTCTGACGTACACATTGAACTCCACTCCTGCAAGATTTATGGGCAAATGCTTGATAATGCTTTCCTTAATTGTCTGCCAGCAAAAGAAGCAATTAAAGAAAATTCCATGTGTGCAATTTTACCTATTTTTGGGTCAAGGGAAGTTTTCTTTTTGTTCTTGGCCTTCTTCGCCTTTCAAAAGCATGATGATAGAGGAATATTTGCACTGTGATTAGATCCCACCTATAGAGAGACTCGATTTCTTTACCCCATTCTCAGACATTGGAAAGCAGTTTGGACCATTCTTTCTTCTGCAAGAGTGGATTAAAACTTTGAAAGTAATGCGCAATGTTAAGCTCTTTTTGTGGCGAAAAGTTTAATTCCAATGGCTAAGTTTGTACCCCGTTGACGCATGCTTAGTGTTGCAAGCTGAGGATGTAGTGATGTCTAATTAGACTCAGTAAAATGAACTATACCCAAAAGATTACCTTCTTTTCTGCGGCAGGATTATGCACTCCACTCGTCTACTACGAATATAAAGTGACGAATTGAAGAGAGTGGAGGAAGGCAAAGGGAAGGGAGGCGGGCGATAAATCCGAATTTTTTACACCGAAGCCATTTTACCTCCTCACCATGCGCCTGTTATTATCGCAATTTAATCAACGCTTAGCTGTATCAGTAAATCAGCTCCCAGACGAGGTAACAGCAATAAGAAGGAGAGAGGGAGGTTTTTGCATTCCTGGCCTCAAATGTCAACTATCAATGCCCTTATTTTTCTAGATGGTTTGTTAGATGGAACAAAAACTAGCAAGGTAAGGGGGACTCACGCTAAGACATTTACGCAGGATACTGGTTACCGACGTCACATGTGTGTGACGGATGGATTTCATCACCTCATGGTAACTAAGACTTCATCAAATTGCATTGCAAATCCACATTGTTTGACTCTGAGTTTCCTAATCTGGCCTAGTGCATGACTCCGATGACCTACTCTTACATTTCAAAATTGTTTAGCCTTGCGCTTAAATGCAAAAGGAACTCCTAAGATGGCTTTCACAGTCAAGGATACCAAGTGTTTATTCGGGGCGCATTCATGGCTGTCTAAAAAGGTCATTCAGCTCTATTACAAATTCATAAGAGCCGTTTCAATTAAGGTGTTTAAATTGTTTCTTTATTCGAAAAGATCCTAACCTTTGGATTGACGTAGCGAGTACCACTTTAAGTAGCCTCGTAGAGTTCCCTTCCCACCCACTTCACAGTTCTTTTTTGCATTAGAGCTGCTCAGATATCTACCAGGAAGTAACCTGCCTCCCATAGGACACTTTTGTCCCTGAAAGTTGGTCAGCCTAACTGATCCATTCGTATCTGCTTTCCAACCGTCCGGTGCTAAGGTGAGGGTAATAATTTGCAAGAATTGTCCTCAACGATTATTCCAGATAAGTCAGTATCTACATTCCTTCCATTCTAAAGCGCAGTATAGGGATACCTGTCTGCTCCCTGCACTGCACAACGTGCTTTGGAGACGAATTTCCGGCTTGAAAGTGTGGAGCAAGCAGTCAGTGGAGTTAGTCTGTGAGGTACCATTTCATCACTTCCTATGTCAGGTCAGCAAGTCGGGACCAAATTTGCGAAGATCAGACTTTTTTCGCAGGTTAACGTTGGACAAGTAATTCATTCAGATGATATTTTTGAACATCATCATTTGCCAACTTCTGTTTTTTGTGGCCTAGGAAATGTGATTTTAAGTTGGACTGTGGACTGCTTTTAAGGTACAAAAATTGTGATGTTAAACAGTTATTAGCAAGATTTCTATAAGCAACAGCCGAAATTTTGTAACACAAATTATTTATTATCGCCGCATTAAAAAAAGCATTTCCTACCATTCCTGCCCTCAAATTAACAGTTTCGTTTCGAGAAGATTAGTTAGAGAAAGACTTGTGGTTTTATTGATGGTGCGGGGCCAAAAATGGTCCGGGGTTTGCAAGGGGCAGAGGAGACCAACACCTGCCTCCTCCACGACCTTTGCCCCTCCCCCTTCTCCCCAAAGGAATAAATCATGCCTCCATTGATAAGTCTAGTGAGACTAGATTGTCTAAAGCTGTCTTTCAAACTACATTAAAATATTTTGGAATAATCATTGGAAGAGGTAATAATTGCCTTATTTCCTTCCGGGTAGTGATTAGGCATTCAAGTATCGCTCTATCTCCTGAAAGTCTAAAATGGGAAATAATTGTATTTTTAAAAGGGAACGATATAAATATGAAGGCCGCAGGCATGAACAAATTTTTGAACACTAAAATATTCCATTTTTTCTGAAGATTAGGCTAATGGATTAATCCATGTATTCGATTGCAAAAGGGAAGTAAATTTAGGCAATCTTTAAGGAAATATTTTTACTTTATACACATTGTATCTGGCATTTCAGCGTGCGCCAGAACTTGACAGACGCTCCCGGGGAAAGAGATGATAATAAATAGTGGTAAGGTCTCAGCAAGAATGTCGACAAACAGACTTCACATTTGACGCACATCGCTTCAAGTTAGGTGGCGCAATGGACGCTGTGCATTTCTCTCATTCTTTTATGTTGATTTTTGGCAGCAACACTGTCAGATGGGTCCATACTTGCCACAAACCTATTAAGCACACTTGTCACATGCGCGTGACACTGGTATTCAGTGACTTACGACGATTCGAAACCAGCCACATTCGAATCCGATCAAATCAGCCAGAATCTCTAGGAGGGCCATCAAATAGTAAAGCCTCATTGTAAGCGAATACATGGAAGGGGGATGCGGATAGGAACGGTGCTGTAGCTCTCTTTCCTATCTCTTACACAATGTGCAACTCCACTTTGGGGAAATGTGGACATGCAGTGGGATGGGACTAACTGGGCTAAGCCGATTGCTATGTGGCACCCGTCTGAGTCGTATCGCTATGCATGAAGCGGATAAGAGAAGTTGGCAAGCGTTAATTGGTGTTTTGCTTACAGCAAGTGATCATTTCTTGGCGGTGTGCTGTAATCACATTACACTACACACTAACAAAGCAATGCCAACCCTTTAAAGATGTATCTCGGATGCGTGGTGTGACAGTGGATCCAATGGTCACCACGCTTTTGAATGCAAATCCTTTTCTCATCACACACCTCATATGCCTGTCAGCCACTTGGTCAACGGGTGCCATTAAGTAGGTCAGCTTTCACTAAGTTTGACTTGTAAGTAGAAACCAACTGTCCAATAACCATTCGCGTTGTACATGACACACTGATCCCATGTATCAACTTCAATAATGGCACACAAGCCTCCATTCTGATTACAAATAGGGGATCTCTCTGAAAATAATACACCTGCTATTGGATTATCCACCCTATGAAGCCATGCTTTCTGCCACCTACCCACCTAAATTCTTAATCTCAAATTAGACGAGATCGCAGCTCTGTAAGCGCAAAGTCAATCGTACCGATAAATTAACACAAGTGGTTTTGATTCAATGATATATATTGGAAAGGAAATGCATATTAGAGGTTCCAGATAATTTTAGCAAGTTAACACGACTAGCTACCTCAAGAATTTTTAGAGCACTACTTCCAAAGGATCCTGCCAAGGGACGAGTTGCCCTTTTTTTTATGTGATTGTAGCCATCAGGAATAGGTTGCCCTTGTTAAGTTATCTAGTAATAAATAAACGACAGGAGTGTTTTGAATGATGCGCATCAAATGCATAAAATGACTCTATTAAGGCTAAATTACTAGTAAGGGATAGTAAATAAACAAATGTACACTTGGGTATATCTTCCTACAACGGCGATCGCAAGTAGTTTTCAAACAACATTTTGTGGCTCTACAAAATTTTTAGGGTAGGAATCATCCATCAACCTCCTTTTTCCAAATTTGCGGAATATTCCGACGTACACATTTTGAATGAATTCTAATCTTTTAGCTTTTGCAAGCATTATTTTTTAATGTTGACAAGTGTTTAGACTGGCGGCGGTGGCTCAGAAGGGAGAACCAAGCGCTGCTTGGTGCCTCATCTCTTTGAAAAGCCTGTTTCGACTCTATTTGTGGCCATTCCTATACCTCGGCCTCATCCAACGGAAAATATCACCTACTAGTGGTGGTGTATTTAAGTTACAGGAAAAAGTATGAATTGCTTAAATCAGCATTGCTTCATACTCAGAATTTTTACAGTCCTACACATTGACACTTATAATCTGTTGGATGAGAAGGTAACTAGATTAAAGACTAACGTTTGGCATGAAATAAACGTGAACAAATAAAGTCATTAAAGAAACTTATTTGAGCAGGCTCATGGCTGCGGTTTAATCCAAGCGCAAGCAACGACTTTGGCAGGTTCCTGGTCAGGCACATAATTTATTAAAATCTAATGCACCCAGGTAGTTTTTATAAATGCGTAAACCGGACCTGCTACATTCTATGACCCCTTCCACTCTCGTTCTCACCTTTCACTTTGTTTTACCTTTAAAAAGAAAGTGTGCTTTGTGGAAATGAGTTTAATTACTTAATGGATAAAGTGCTTCCATTTCGTAAAAAGTAAGGATGCAACTAATGTAGATAAAAGGGACCTCTGGCTGTTTATTTTTCCAGAAAATCAGCTCTCACGCTCAGAGCGGCCTTTTGATGCCATTCGCTCAACAGTTTTGCAAAAAAATGAATTTTGCAAATAAATACCCATGTAGAATGGGAAATAAAAACCTTTTAAACCTTGCTTCAACAACTAAAACAGTTCATTATCATTATACATAAGTTCTTTGTAAAGTATGTGTTGGTTTTCTCTAAGAGTTTCACCTTTGTCATAAATTTCTCCCTTCGATTTCAAGAAACTACTCCATATGCTCAAGATTGTCCCATTTCCAGCTTCGCATAATGCTAATGTTCCCCGAAGTTGCAATGGCAGAACGTGTACCAATACCAGACTGAAGACCCAGCAGGATACTGGCCTGCTTTAAGGTCTCCTAATACAAAAGCAACACACCCAGCATGAATTGCTTATGTTCTTTAGCACACAGTTTAACAACATCCTAAGCCACCATGTAGCCCTCCACCTCACCTCTCCCTTGGTCAATCTTCCCAGTGGCTTAACAAAACGTTGTTGGTGTGTCAAAATTTACCCATGGAACGTCAAGGTCAGCCATTAAGTCAACTTGCATGCGGGAAGGCGTTTGATTTCAACGTCAGTGGTGCAACAAGTGCAACAAGTGCATCAAGCATGTCGGAGAGAAGTGGTAGAAGAGTAAACCGAACTAGATCCACTTGAAAAGGACGATAACCGAATGATTAATTAAACCGCTTACATTACTAGGTATAGCCGTGCCTGTGTTTTGCGAAAAATTTAGGTTGACTTCCACGAAATGCTTATCTTCCCACCTAAATGGGAGCCTACTCATGCATAATAAATTTTGAACTCTTGGCTCTCGTCCCTGTTCGTACAGCAAAAAGGAGCGTTATGACCCGGTTTGAAAATCCTTATTTCTGAAGGACGAACAGAGGCACATTAATAGCACATTTCTTCTTCCTGCCTTTATACCCTTAAAATGAAAGGCTGGTTTGCTTGAGACATACTTATTTGTAGGCGATACTATCTCCAAACAATTCTAAGTGCACAGTGGGTTAAAGTAGCTTTGAGTGGTTGAAGTTTTTTACCTGTGGATTAAACTAGACAGTACTTCGGTCGGTTCTGGTTGTACACAAACTTCGGCCGATGTTAGTAGTCTTCTAGCTCTCTTGTGTTCTAGAACACAATATGTTCTGCTACATTGATTAGGCTAATTACCACCTCTGATTTCAGTAGTTCGTTGCCAAACCTCATTGCTACAGGAGAGGGGCATTTGCCACAGCGACGGCAATTGTGGTTTTTAACGATAAACATAAAATTATCCTCAAATTTGACATGCGTTCTGCATAAAGTGCAGATTTGGTAGAGCATTTTAGAGCTATCTACAGTGGCTCTTGGATGATGCTAACTCCATGAACAAGAGATACCTTCGCCAGTTAAAAAGACGGGTGGATAAGT
Source organism: Taenia saginata (assembly GCA_001693075.2). Lineage (NCBI taxonomy): Eukaryota > Metazoa > Platyhelminthes > Cestoda > Cyclophyllidea > Taeniidae > Taenia > Taenia saginata. The sequence goes on along the minus strand of LWMK02000073.1, from coordinate 41,132 downwards.
GGATGGATTGCTGGAATGATAAAGGGATTAAAGGTTTGAGCAATGCGGCATGAAATGGATCTAATCATCAATAAATGAATGGATTGCACTAAAATGTGAGCATGGTGGTATCAAGAGATCAACGTGGAAAATCTAGCCTGGAGTCATTAACCTAAATCGTGCCGTTTAATTAAATGGCCTTGCCTTCAGGCCAACTCTTCCACTTCTGAAGATCGACATACGCGATGACCTCGTTGTACTGTATTCTCCGGTCCCGAGCGGCACAAAACCTGTGGATTTCGCCCTTCCTCAATCCAAAAACAAGATGAAACTGCGGGTACACTTAAACGGCCAAGATATCCAGTGATGGTGGGATCAAATTCCTTCAATGGCTGGAGATGCCATTCCACGAATTCTTTCCGAAGCGGCAAATACGTTGTAGTGTGCTGTGTGGAAGTCCTTCATGTATGAGTGAGTGATAACTGTGGGAGTGGAGACAGTAAACTGTGTGATGAACCAAGTGAATACCTCATACTAGGTGAGTTAAGCTTCATTTGGGTGTATACCAGTATCCTGCTGTGCATTACGTGCTTTTCAGTTACAAGGATTCAAAACCATTGCGAATTATACGTTTAGAGGAATCACTTTTAACCCTGAATCTACACAGTCTACCACTAATCACATGCATCGATTGCCAAAATAGCGATCATCACATGGAGAATAATTATGCACCTCCAACCCCTCTGTCACAATAGAATAACGCAAACCATCTGATTATCTTTTATGAGAAGGGCTACTAGTCCTGTCTTCCTTTCAGAGGCAGAGAAGACACCACCCAGAAATATGTGCAGTTGACTCGGGTAGTTAAATCGTAGCCGTACGGACTTGACCGCCATCTAGTTGCCGAACTCATCAGCACTGACCTCAAAGTTTTCTAAAGTTTGAACTCCACAACAATTGGAGTATTTTTTTGGCCCAGTATAATCTACGACCACTTCCTCTCTCATTTTATGACCTTTTCAAGTGTATTTTCTGAGCCAACCCTCTTTCGGCCACATCTGAGTTGATTTGTGAGGGTTTTGGCTAGAAATGTGGTAGAAAATAACACAAAAAACTGTGTAGCATCAAAATACTTGTACGAAACCTTCTAGACGTTTTAGGATATGCCCAATTTTGATATTTTAAAATTGCTTTGAACCAGGATGTCTTTGTAATCGACAAAATAGGTAGTGGAGAGTAAGATGCGAGCAAAAAAATTCGTTCAGTTCTTCTTCCATCTCCCACCTGTTTTTTAACTACAGGGGCACAGGGTTACACCCAATTGTGCATTTGACCGGCTTCCCACGCTTACAGGAGTGCAGAGCCTGTGACTGGCCACTCTTCTGCTTCCACCTCACTTCTTTTTCTTAGCAGTCAAACTGATGGCGAGTGTGATTACGTGATTCCCTACTATCAAATCGGTGGTCATCACTTGAAGAGCAGTAAAGCAAGAGAATGAGTAAGAGAGGATGTGCATAAGGTTAACAAGGCAGTCGTTATGTTTGCTTATAAGAGAACACATTCTTCCTACTGCTTGCTATTCCTGCCCATTTGTTTTGAGGACAGGGCTGTTTATGGTTAGTACTCAACCGTAAGGCATTGACCATTAACAGGTTGCCTGTCTCATCATCAATGACGTCATTTCTGCTAAATTTGACCCTTATGTCAGTCATGCTTTCTACCTCGCGTTGTCTCCAACTTTATAATCTAGTTAACCACCTTTCTCCAAGCGGCTCTCCGCCTAACACACCTGAGCTGAGCCGGAGGGGTTAAGAAAAGAAGGAATGCAGAAGCGAGCACCAAATGTAAGTTGTACTGCTACGCCAGCAAATAACCCTCTAGGCTCTAATCTGCATGCCCAAGTGATGCTGCCGAACTCGCCAAGTCAGCAAATGAAGCTAACCTCGATAACCTCATCATCACTTTCCTTTCCTTCACAGAACAAATAAATTTGAAAGGCAAACTTTGTGCAAGCTTCATCTACTGTCTTAAGGGCGGGATTTATGAGTCAACCCATCAATCTTGCGTGACAGTGTTCAGCTCACCCCATTATTTGTCTTGGTGGGTGATAAGGTTTAGTGGATTGCCTTCCTTACCTAACACGCACATTTCATTCTCTTCTTGCTTTGGGAGTTAGAACTATAAAAGCCTTCAGAGTTAATATCGAACTAAAAAGTTATGAGTAGTAGATTGATAATGCTCATTTTATTTAAACACAAAGAAAAAGGGGAAGCTTTTCAATCTACAGCCACTATTTACGACCTAGCACGACTCTTTTGCTATGGGGAGTTCGTTCTTATATTTTTAGGTTTTTTGCTCATCACAAGCACAATAAAGCAGGAAAAGGTACATTGTGAAAGAAGCCTATCTACAGAGGCATCTACTTTCCTTTTTATGGGGAGGAAGACCAACTTGGCGAAGTGAGCCCTTTCCGTGTTTTATTTTATGGGAAAACCCGATGTAAATAACTAAGGATTAGGTCATACTGGCGGTTGTTTAGGACTAAATAAACTCTGTCAAGCACATCATACTTGAATATAATTTGCCCCTTATTCTACCAAAGGATAGTTTGCCATGTCCGACCATTGCCCATGCGCAAGAGACAGAGTGGGGCGGATAGGACTTTGTAAGTAGTACGAGAAAGAAAAAGAAATTAGATACTTTGAACTGCCCTAATGACTCGCTAAACTTCAGTCGCGACTTTAGCCGAGAGAGACAATGACTAATTCTGCAGAGTAGTCACTCGCCTATTCTCTTCCTCGAGGTTGTCGTAAGTGACAAGATGCTCTGATGAAAGACGGTTGTCTAGTCGTTTAGCGGCATACTTACTCACCTGCCTGCCTGTCATCTTGTGATAGACAGTACTTCCATTGGGCTAGCTGCCTCTGGGTAACCTACTGACAGCTTGCCATTAGGATAATATTGGCTTGTCAATGAATATACTTGCCATTGACTACTGCATTTAGTGACGTCTCCAAAGATCCAAGTAACCTCTCGCAGTTGCTTCAGGAACAGAGTATACTGATTGTAAAATTGGCTTCTTTTCTTGAACTCACCGAGTATTGCGATGTTCAAGGTCTTTCTGAGGATGTCAGAGGATGGTAGATGGCTGCGATTACAACAAGGGGTTTTTGACTAATCAATTGCTCTCTTTTGGAGAATTTCTCCAAACACCCCTCTCAAAGGAGCTTATCCGTGCTTTAGCACTTACTATGGGTCAGAAATGGAGAAAGGATTAATCTTGGTGGCAAAATAGATGAGGCATGCTTTGCCGATGGTTGCACAACTGGAGAACTGCCCTGATACATTTTATGCTACAGTATTTACACAATGGACGGTAGCTGAAAAAGGTTTGCTTCCAGTGCTAATCCTAAATCCTAAGCAGTATATTGATAAAAGCACGCAATTCGGAGGGATTAAATCGTACCCATAAATGCAGATACAAGAGACCGTGGTCCGAGTTGAGTCGTGACCCACTGCTCATGTAATGTTTGGCTCAATGGCCACTTACTTCTTGACCGTTTGGGCATAACGGCTTACCAGTAGAAGTTGACCCTCTGCTCCTTTTGATTAAAAGCTTTTATTGCTTCTAACTACCTCACTCTCGAGCCCTATTTGATGGTGCAAAAGGGTCATTGGGCCGTCAGCAACGACCGTCTTGCACTTATGATTGGACTTGAAACAGTCTAAGAAAAAGGGACGTTCACTCATAGGCGAAGGTAGATTTTTAGATTCATCTTACCGTAAAAATGGTTATCGTGGAGTCCCTTCATTGGCAAAGGGAGAGAGAGCCACCAACAGGTACTTTCGCAACACTGATGGCATACCGTTGTAAACAACGAAGGCTGACATGACTGATGGAGGAAAATATATGGAGATCTGCTTAAAAATGGGATAGTAATCCTTCTTTGATGCTGCTAAATGGCCTTCCAGCCACTTCGTCAGCAGGCACTGGACCCATCAACGTTACATTTCCAAGATGTGTGTAGTGGAAGCAGGCAACATCTAATTCTTGGTAGTCCTTCAAATCCATCTTCATGTGTTGGTACAAGCGAAGCCAAATGACCTGTTTTACGCAATAGTTTCCCCACATTCATTGGCAGGTGTACTAGCCATTTCTTTCATTACCTCTTTTCGCCCATAAAATTAATAAAGATATTTAACTTGATCGAGTTTGGATGCTCCTTCTCAAGTCTTTTCCACCATTAGTGACTAAACACTCTGCTCGTAACAAATGGTTCACACGTTTACTGACTGTCAGGCTGCCTTGCCACCGCGTATTCACCAGACGCCTCACAACGGACTTGATGCTCAGCTTCCGCATCCTTGGTATCTCAAGGCATATTTCGCTTCTTACCGCAGAAGTTCTTGAGTCACATTCCTCAGTGTTAGTACATCTCAACCCTCTAATCTATCATTTCAGTAGAGTGAAGAACACATTTAAAGGGTTCGTGTTAACAGTCCCCTCGTTCATACACGCCAACTAATGAAATATAGCATTCATTTTCTCATACAAGAAAGTTTTGTGAGCAACAATACAAAAAAAGTAAAAATGAAAAGTGCTCTTGCTTTGAAATTTTGTGGAAAAAGAGAAGAAGTTGGCCTTTTTAGCTGATAAGATTGACCTTTGCAGCGACAGATGGACAGCTAGTTGAGAACGCGACAATAAAAGTGGTGGAAGCACTTTACCCACCTTAATGTCTTCTTGATACATTCTTGCAATCTACAAATAAATTTTCGAAGTAAATGATAGACATCTCGTGTCTACCCCCATAGACGACTATCACTCCGCCTTTACCCTCTAATCGATCAATCCAGCAAAGTGGACTTTAAAGGCGTTTGCATTAATACCTTCCTCGCACAATTACGCTAAATGACGAAAAGTGACAACCGTTTTCCATAAAAGAAGACACTTACAGCAAAAGTACCGAAATATTATTGGGCGACACAATGGTTCTCCTGCTTTAAGGGTTACAGGAGAATGGGAGAAGCCGGCCTGATAGGTGATGGATTTGGCCTTGGCAGCACCGGCTAATAGCAAGACACTCGATCTGCATTAATGCCTTCTTCAAGCACTCATGCAGTCTGGCAATTAAATTTTAAGGCAGGTTGTCACATTCTTTCCCTTGCTTCGCAACAGTTTGCTGCCTTACATGGCAGCCTATCCAGCTTATTTCCTCCACATTTCTCTCTAGGGACATAAAAGAGGACAAATGGACTATGGTGCTTTGTTATAACAACCTAAATGTCGTGTGTTTCTTCCATCTCTGTCATGATTTCTGTCGAGACAATTTTGCGACGCATAAATTGCCACTCCTCTACAGCGTGTCAACTCCGAAGAAGTCTCCGCCCTCAAGATAGGCTGTGGCCGTTCCACCCGTAAGAAGAATTTGAAAATTCTTTGTTGTGGGATTCTTCACACACTAAAACAAATTTCCATCATACCATCACTTGGCCATAAAATTGTGAATGGGCTACCAATTATCCCTCTCAAAGTGAAAAAATAGGCATGCAGTTGTTAAAGAGAGATATGGTAATATCAAATCTGTTACTGGCATTTATTACCTGCTGTAAGTTGCTCAAGGAATTTTATTTATTTTATGAATTAAAATAATAGAATATCCTATTTAAACATGATGCAGGAGTGAGGCAGTTATTAGCCTGTCCTGAGAACTGACAACATTAAGAAAGAGATTGCTTTTAGGCGCCTGGAAGTTTCTTTTGACTTGCCCATTGAGATCACCCAGGAGCCCCATGTACCACGCCAGTTACAAAGGAGGAGTTTAAAATAATTCTAATTATTTAGCACAAGCAAGGTTAACCACAAAAGCTAGACTGGATACTGGGAGGATATTCAAGGGAAATGCGAAAATGAATGCATGCAATTCGAGTCCGGTGCAATTAGCAATGGAACCAGAAAATTCATCAGCTCTATCAGGAGCACTGTGAGAATGCACATTTCAAAGGTTTGGATGCTTAAAGCATCTCTGTAATCTGTGGTGCTAGAACACACCTTTTCGGTGAGGGATGATCTGCCAACGCCATCGATGCGATGGAGCGAACACCTTCAACTCCTAAGGAGGAGAAGGAGGAGGGCGAAATGAAAGTGGATTACCCTTAACACCGCGACACACAATGAAACCTCACATTAGTGCTCAAAGTTGCGGTTTCACCCCTTGCCTACTCTTCCTGTTCCAATGAGGTGAATATAGAAGCGAAATGAAAAAATGGGAAATTTGTTCAAAAGCCAGAAGTATGAGAGGGAAATACACGCTCTACTTCACTTTCAACTGAGTGGCACTGCACCAAGCAACTTCTGCGTTTACCACTTCAAAGACAAATTCGCTTTTTTTAGTGGGAAAGGGACCACATTTTACGTGGACATGAGGTAATGGCCTCCCATTGCGTACTTTTATATCTGTTGGAAGACATAATTGGACAAGGTCACAACACTCCCATACACAGCATCCACAACTAATCTCCATTCCCTCTCTTGCTGTCATTAGACAGAAGGAGGAAAAAAATTCCGTATAGAGTGATAAGGAGCGGAATATATTGTGACAATCTGAAAAACGATCAAGGTAATGGAAAGGACATGCTCATTAAATAAGCTCTTGTGCAGCTATGTCTTAAGGCTCTCCTAAGTTTGTCAAAAGACCTGACTACATTGATACTTGAAAGAGCCTTCCTATCAATCCCATTGTCAAGACTGGAATAGGATCTACAACAGCTCAGAAGGAAATCCGATTACTGCGTGGCGTCCCTCCCATTTTGAAATCCGGTTTCGCGCCCACTTGTGGCCGTTCCTCTACCTCATCCTCGTCAGAACATAAAAATGCCACCGCCTGGTAGCGGTAGATGGTCTCCCGAAGCACCGAATGCATTTAACAGGTTTGTTTATTTTAAACAAAGGTGTCGTGATTTGCTAAATTAAAATTAATGAGATCCAAATTTTGTGTATTATCCTTGATGACATCGATGAACCGTCCGAAGACTGACGCTGGGTGCTCACAGAACTCCAAGAATTTTTCAGGCAGGTGCTTAGTTGGTGTTTAACCCATACGCAAGTAATGACCAGGACAATCCCCTTGATGATCAAATGAGTTATTCAAGACACCCACCGTACCCAACTTGTTGTCCCATATCAGTGGGTTCAACCGACTACATTCCACTGTGCCTTTCGCCTTCCCCTCCTCCCACCATTCTGCCTTTTGATTAATAGATCTGCGAAAGAAAAATACATTCTGTGCAAGCAATTCCAAGTCATAGAGGGACAATTGTATGCAATTCGAAAGAAAATAGTGAAGCTCAAGCTAGATTTGAGCCTGGTCTGGTGCTTGATTTCTTGAATGAGAAAGAGTGATATTGTAAAGTTAATAAGGGTAGAAGTGACCCGTGCCCCAATGCTCATCAAATTTTTTATCGAGAGGTCGTCTTTCCTGACGCTTGCAAGGTCAACTCGGCGGATTAAAGGTTCCCAAGACATTTGATGGAAGGCGTAGCCTTTTTATTTAGAAGTGTAGCTTATTCAGGTAACATATCCCAAATAAATGTTGCACCTATCTACAAGATAATCAAAACGGAAAATCAGCTTTCACGTTTACATCTGCCAGTTGACCTGCAGTACAGTACTTTCTGAAGCTTCTCTCTTTCCAAAATTTGTTGGTTTTTTAGGAAAGGCAGGATCATTTTAAAGCATTGCATAATTCCACTCGATTTCAAAAGTTGTAAGAAGTCACCGCTGGATTGTGAAACAAATACCAACAGGCGCCAAATCTGGCTGGATACTGGCATACCCCTAGGATCACTGTCGGTGACGACGCGAGAGGATGTCCAAAAGGAAGAGAGGCGATAAACTACATGGTGACTTGATGAAGGTTTCGACTACGTTGTGAACCACGTGGGTGCTTCATGCCGGGTAGGTTGCACTTCCATCGGGCAATGCAACTTTTGGAGCATACTAGAAAGCCTGTCCGCCTTTTTACGCGTTGGTAGCATGTACTCTGCCATGCCGTCACAGTTTATTGCGATCTGGGAAAGGTCCAAAAATGCTGCTGCATCATTAAATCCACTGTCCACCTTAGTCAAAATATAAGTTCACTTTAGAGGCAGCAATTCATAGAGATTTGGCACAATAACTCCTCATTCAAGGCTTGCTGGCAAACTGAACATTTGAACTTATTCATTTGATTTCAGTATCTATTCGACCGAAGCACTTTGCAATATGTACCAAAACTAAAAGCGTTAAAGCCCTGTGCCTCCTCTTCACTGAGACCGAGTCCTTGATTTTGGCTCCATCTCACCGTCTAATGGGCGCTTGGACGGGGTGAGAGATAGTGAAAGACAGGAATCGGAAGAAAACCCCAATGTATTCATCAAATATCCTCTTTTCGATGTTATGCTGCACCCCATTTTAAAGCATTTTTAGCACAAGAATCCCCAGATTCAGGCCATGCTTTACCTTACCTTGAGATAAATTTGGAATAAAATCCAATTAAAAAGCATTAACCTCTATCTAGGTGATGGCCCTGATGACATCGTCCATCACCCATAGCAGCGAAAGACTGAACCAGGCATGGAATACAGGACAAGCATTCCCTTCTGCTGATGATGCAAGCCTCCTGAGGTGGCAAGAATCACACCACCGATATGACGCACCAACAGCCCATTCAGGGTGTTTGGGCGGATTAGCCAATTAAGAGGTATAATATCCACAATCACTCATTTAGTGTACTTCCAAAAGTTGGGCTAATTAATGAGGTCAGAAAGGACAGTTGAAGGAGATCAAGGAAGACCCAGTTAAAAATACTTCAGCATTTTCGTGAATGATTGACCACATTAATTTTCTGAACAGAGTCTTACGTTTTAAATTGTGAATAATTTAAATCACCTGGACTTTTGCTTAATATAGCAAAGCTATTATTCTTTTTGATCTGTAACACTACAAATGAGCCATACGCTGATTGTCAGATAGAGTTGGCCTTCTGACAAATTGCGCATTTATCCGCCCATCTTAATGGGATAATTATAATGATGATTTATGAACGAAATTGGCTAACCCTCCCTCTTTATGTGGTAAATAGGAGGAGCCACAATTTAAATTGAGGTTGTTCTTTTCCGAAGGTGAAGGGAAGTACATGTATCAAGTCAGTGAGGGTGATTTAAATCCCTTTGTGTTAGATTATTCTTTATAACTGGATTTGTGCGACAGCAGGGATGGGTTTAAAAAGTACGGGTAGTCGAGAGCACTTGAAGGGAATTGTGAATCCATCAGAAGCTTTATTTTAATAACTTTCTCTTATTTAATACGGATTTGAGTGGCCCTTCTTCAGTTGATAAACCTAGAGAATTTACCGGCTATGGTGGAGTAGGTAAGTAAAAGATAAAAATTTATTTTCTTCAGTGTTTGCTTTTTAAAATGATTATAAGTTTTTTGAAGGAAAATATTAATGAGTTAGTATTTAATAGTTGACCAAATCAATTCTCTCGGCTTTATTGAAAACAAGCAAATGGCTACGAGAACCTTCTTGCGCTGAATTTGGGGAATGCGAAAAGAGAGGATGAAGGTGAGGTCCAAGTCGGTATGTTTGCTCCTTCCGTCGTGATACAGTTCATTGTGTTTGCTTGCAAAAGAAACACTTTCTTCCTGTCTGTGGTTATGCGTAGATATTTCGGGTGACCAGGTCTCTGATGTAAGGCTTTCACCTCTGAGTAACTTGCCTATCTCCTCATTACTGTCGTCAAATTTTGATCACTTTTGACCTTCATGACAATGATTGTATACGAGTCACAGTTTCATTGGTAATACATTCTGTAATGGCCCCAACTTCAAGATTATGATTAAAGTTGCCCCATTCCTTAGGGACAGCTGCCCTTCTAACACACCTGAGTGAAGATAGGAGGGTTCACAGCAGAAAGGATGCGGGAGTTTGCAACCGTTTAGCATCGATGCTTTGTGGAATCATCATTTGGATCTAACACTGCTTTTCACGAGTTTCATTTTGTGGCTCATAGTCAACATTCATTTACTGAGCCATTAATCTTGTGCTATGGTGTTCTTTTTACGCCATCATTCATCCTTGCAAGAGTCAAGTTCAATGGATTGTCTACCTTGCTAACCTACACATGAAACTCCGCTCTTGATTTTGGTGCTGCGGTTCTCAACAACTTGGGGGGTCGAAATCCTATTAAAGATTAATTGTCTTGCTTAATTACTGCGACTATGCTTAGTAATTTTGTTGGAAAAGGTTCCCTTTGTGCCTTCCGAAAAATTCCCCTCTCCAAAAGTACACTGGAAGAGATAAATTTGCACCGCGGAATAAGTCCAACTATAGAAGCGTCTACTCTTAAGAAAGCACTGGTAGATATTTTAAACGTTCCTCTCTTCATGGAAAGGAAAAGAACTTAAAAATGCTCAAGTTCTAGGGTCTATTCAATGGGAAATTTCGATCCTAGCGGCCAAGAATACATGGGCATTCTGAGACAAATGCTGAGTAATGGCTGTTCAAACACTGCCAAGTAAAGTACCTCCGGAAGAAATTTGCTTTCTTTTCAGCTGCACATTGGATCACGGAGTGTGGTCCTCACCGATGCGAAAGAGACGAAGTGGTGATAATGGAATGAAATGGAAGTGAAAGACGGGTCAGAAATTCCACAGCAAGATTTCTCAACTAATTAAACATATGCTGGCACTATCAATTGGTTCATCCTTAGGTTTGTCAGTAAGCCATACCTACTGCTATGGAAGACAGGTCATAGCGCCGCATACACTTGACGGGCGACATTCACCAGATTGTGATAAGTGTAGCATTTTCAAGCCGTGCTGTACATCCACATAATTTGCCTATGCAAGTTTAAAAGGAAAATAGGAAGCATCCTAGGCCACAAAACTTGGCATGGAGCACATAACTTTGGGTCCTCTTGGCCAATTTCACATGACTGGTCGTTTCAGCACTGCCACTTCAGCTGCATTTTAATTCCATAAAAGACTACAAAAAGGGCTTCAAAGCCATTGGCATTATTGAACACCCTCGGTGTCAGAACCACGAAAGGATGTCAATCACCATAGCAGGCGATTGTGCTTTCTTGGTCAAAAGTATTATGTGGGTTAGCTAAGCCATCCTACGAAGTCGAATGGTTTGCATACTTGTACTTCAAACTGATAAAAATACACTCGTCACACATTTGTGACAATGGCAATTTGGACGAGACTTTGAATTCTTTTCCGTACTGTCCCTTCCTTTCCTTAGACTTCCATACTTTAGGCGGAAGGCACTCAACTGATCCTACAGGCAGTGATTAGGGCCGGGTTTTCTTGCTTTTAAACCAGACCTCTTCCCCAACACCCGAATCAAGTAGCCATTTAATTGTTGCTGTGGGCATTTTGACAGGGTGAAAAAGAAGTAATTAATAAGGTGTTCCTTCCGCGCAATTTTTTGTAAATCTGAACATTTGGAATGTAGTAGACATTGAAATTTGCAGTAGGACCACAGATCAACCCCTTCCACAGCTCTGCCACTTACAGAACCCGAAATTTGGGTAGTATACGAAGGTGGACCTGGAGCACCAACAATTTCCATTCAGAGACTCACCGGCAATGAAGATTGCTAATATGTTGCTCTGGTCCTAAGGGCAGTGTGGAAAGGCAACTAAGTGGTCTATTCTCGTACCGTAGCTACGTGTGTAGCCATGGTTTAGGATATCACTCAGTCACTCAAATAGGGATCCCTTCAACATCAGATTCTGTATGACACTGCTGCCATTTTGTCATCTTGATTAATATGTGTCTGTCGGAAGCTCTAGCTCAAGTCACCACCGGAGAGTGCTTATATGGAGATAAAACATTCATGGCCCATGCTAATTGGTTTGCCCAGCCACCAGACCCCACTTCCGACGTAATACACCCCTTCGGAAGTCTTGAAGCTCAAATGCCACGTACTAGGTTAAAATTAGGTGGCTGAGAGCAAAGAGCGCAACCACTAATATCATGCTCACCGATGAACTGATGCAATTCCACGGATGACCGTGACCATGTCTAGTTAATTTCAATAATCCACCTGGAGACCGCACGAAACTTTGGGTTGCCAAGATGATATTATTTAATTTTGTATTTCTAGGCGCCTTCCAAAACAAAAAAAGCGGCAAGTTCAAAAGGTTTTTTCAGCCGGCGATCTCTTGATAGGCACGTTTCTTTGGAGTGCTTGAAAGTGACCATTTTACCAATGTCCCTCCCTCTAATTCCTCTGGTTTCATTGCTTTGGATCGAGAAGACCTTTTGAGGAAGACATCTAACATTCTGCTGGTCTACAGCTAACCCGAGTTTTGTGTGGGGAGAGGAGTGATCAGAGTTTGTCACTGCCTCCTTCTCGGTCACCTCCCCCCACTTCTACCGGACAGGTAACCGTAGCGCTCTGCCTATCATGGACCTATTTCATCTGCTCTCTCGGCACATATAAACATGAATGCGGTGCGTCATATTTTGTAACATACACAAACAATTTGAATTACTCATTGGCAGAGTGGTAGCTGTTCCCTTTTTAGATGTCTAGGTAATTACATGCCTCACTACTTCTTAAAGGCTTAAAAATTCCAGAAGGTAGTAATTTTCTCTACAAAGAAAAGAAAAATTAACAGAAAACCCCATAATTGGGACAATTTTTGTGCAATCACCTTCCTGTCAGATGCACTTGCGAAAAGTGTGACATTTATGGCTGGTTCTCAGCAAGAAAGTCTACCAACGAGCTGCACAACTGACGGGCTACACACCAAGTCACGAGACTCAGCAAGGGCTTCCCACACTTTTTCTCCTTTGATGGTCAAATAATTTGCGGCTGCATCGCAACTTTTTGAATCCACAATTATCATGCACTGATAAAATACACCCGTCCCATATGTGTGACGTTAGTAGGCACAGGTTCATGTTAACATTCGCGCAGGTAGGGCACAGAAATTGCCTTTTCGTTTACTTTCTGGCGAGTGAATGATTAGAGCAAATGGAGACGATGAATGCATAAAATTGACATCGGTGAGATGGACACAGTCTCATTTTTACTGCTTCTTTGTGTCATCACATGACGCGCTGCATTGGAGTTGACTTAGTGTCAAGAATACATGCAGATTAACTTGTAGTAATAAGGGTTGTTCGGTGTGTTACGTGCAGGTCCATGCGGAAGCGAAAGGTCTTGGTGGGAGAATAACAACTCCGACTTCAGCCTCTCTTTTGCTTACCTATTTCTCCTGCTATGTCCCTTTCACATTGTTGACTGGCTAAAGTAATTAATCACTCAGTAAAAAAATGAATTTTCAGAGTTTGCAGTCGGTGAGACAGCTGTCTTTGATCTTTAAATTTAACCAGGGCAAAATTCTTCAAGGCCTCAATTTAACCAAGCAAGCACAAGATAAAGGTCACTCGGTGTATTACCACGAACGGTTCAGGTGGGAGAAACAAGAAGGCTCAATCTATCTGAGGATTATGCCCTTCTTGTGCACTTACTTACTCATATGCACTGCCTGACGGCTTAATTCCAGGGAGAAGTATCGCCAAGAAAAGCAACGCTTTGTCCAATAATGGCGTAAAACTGTGCCTCTTTGCATTTTGCTTTTGAACTTTGTTGAAACAAACAAAACAAATAAATAAATAAAAACAAATAAAACAAATTCTAAAACCTACCGATTCGAGTTTTACCTATGTCTACAGGAGACTTCAACACCCCAAGAGGCACGAGGATGCAAATTAAGTCACAACCTCTGCTGATAAAATGCGGAGGCAATCTTCCAATGAAGGGAAAATCTTTAATCTCTAAATCAGATTAAAATGATTTTGTTAAATGTCCTTACTGTAGGAGGCTGTTCCCAAAATTGCTTCCTTCTTTTCCTTTGCAATTTCCCTCCTTGCACGATTTCCACACGTTATCTTTGTGATAAACGCAAAGTGGCCAGTACATTTTGGACCTGTGGATCCTGGTGAGATGGAAGATGGTTGGAATAGGATCGATTTTTTCTCAGACCTCATGAGATGCATTTCGATCGGTGGACACTGTCTCTCCCTCTTTGCCTAATGTGCTAATTATCGCTTCGATGAAGCCCTTCTTCGTTGACAAGCAATTTAATCATTCTCGACTGGACTCCCTGACGGTCACAGTAGTCACGACTTTACCACGGAAGGCCTTATGCCTTACATGAACAGGGAACAAAGCTTAGGTTCGCCCAACTCGATCTCTCGACAGCCACTCAGTTGCTCTCTACGTGGCGATTGAAAGCTGGTCCCCAACCTATTTAAGAGAACCTATCCTCTGTTAAAAAAGGTGCTGGAACACTTCTCTGCAAGTCCACTACAGGCGATTTTATGGGGTTGGGGTATTTTTTCAAGTCTTGCATTTCTCTACAGCTTTGTACAACATGTAAATAAAAGGAAAAAGAGAAAAAGTAAACTGGTCACGCATTACATGTTGGTGGTGATGGTGGTGGGGATGTAATGACACCCACTACTTTGTTTGGGTGATCACTGAGTTGGGAACCTGACAGTCTATCGGGAGTGATGATTTTCATGCCTTCTTAGTAGCGGTGACGTCCAAATCTGTCTATTTTTGCATCCTGCAGCAATGCTCTTTCTCGTCTACTAAATTATCAGGACAAGCAATCATTAATTAGTTGCATATGCAGGTGCGTTCGTCTTACTCAGACGTTAAAATAGACAGCACCATGGTGATACTACATCTTATAATAAGCAAGACCTCTACATTTTGTGAATCGCTAATCATCAAGGCAATTGATAACAAAAATAGAGCATGCATTGATGGGAGCATAATGATGGGATTTTCAAACACTGTAGATGTTCCCTCTTCTCCCTTTCTGGGATTCTGCTCTTCCCCTGCTGTGCGATCCTGCTTCCTCTTACCCAACGCGTGGGCTGCTCATCTGGTTGTGAGTAACTTATGCATGTCCGTGAAGAGGTCCATCAGGCTTGAGGTGGCCTCTCGTTCGACACGCTTCATGGGACCTAAAGTCAGTTGCTGACTTCCACAATCCTCTGTATCCACCTTACGGCAGATTGAAAGGTTAGCCTCATTGTCTTTGGGGTTTAATATTGATCCCCGGAAATGTAGGCCACTGGTCCTCATAAATAAGGGTCTTTGGTTTATCAATGCGTTTTGTACTACGATTTCTCGGCAAATAAAGGCATTAAATAAAGGTCAGATTTCAACAAGGTGTTGGCAAGCCAAACGAGCAGGAGATTCANCTCCCTTTCTGGGATTCTGCTCTTCCCCTGCTGTACGATCCTGGCCAGAGTCTTTGTAAGCAAATACTGCTGCTTCCACTTAACANAGAGCATGCATTGATGGGAGCATAATGATGGGATTTTCAAACACTGTAGATGTTCCCTCTTCTCCCTTTCTGGGATTCTGCTCTTCCCCTGCTGTGCGATCCTGCTTCCTCTTACCCAACGCGTGGGCTGCTCATCTGGTTGTGAGTAACTTATGCATGTCCGTGAAGAGGTCCATCAGGCTTGAGGTGGCCTCTCGTTCGACACGCTTCATGGGACCTAAAGTCAGTTGCTGACTTCCACAATCCTCTGTATCCACCTTACGGCAGATTGAAAGGTTAGCCTCATTGTCTTTGGGGTTTAATATTGATCCCCGGAAATGTAGGCCACTGGTCCTCATAAATAAGGGTCTTTGGTTTATCAATGCGTTTTGTACTACGATTTCTCGGCAAATAAAGGCATTAAATAAAGGTCAGATTTCAACAAGGTGTTGGCAAGCCAAACGAGCAGGAGATTCAGACGCTTCAAAGGGCAAGCGGCAACCATCTAGCCGGTACTGGAACACAACCTTCCAACGTTGTCCGGATAGACAAACAATAAAAGACCGAGAGGTCAATCAGTGATTAACAAGTGAACTTAGGTGGTAGCGCCAGATTTCTTTTCATATCCAGGGAATTGAGGTGTTCGTGGGTTACAATTACAACCCTTCCCTCCACCTACCTCACCCGATTATATGATTTCTCAACTGCCTTATCAACTTGGCTATCGGCATGTGGATAGGGATCGACAGGCTCTCCAACGCCCAAATAGCATAATACAGTTCCACAAATACTGGCATCATTTACCTTCTTGGTAGTCACAAGGACCTTTCTGTTAATCTGATTGCAAAGAGGAGGGTAAGATCTATGGCGGTTAAATAAGGAAAATTGAATGGTCTCCTCCTCTTTTCGAAAGCTGGTTACGACTCTACTTGTGACCATTTTCCATACTACAGCATCATCATAACGAGAACGCTACCGCTTGTTGGCAGTCCATGGCCCCTTACAGCAGCAAAGGCATTTAACAAGTGTTTGCTTTAATGAGGTTAGGTCATGATCAAATTAAATCTGCCCCGCTCCACGCACGGACTTAATACCATCTTACTCGTTCGCACTTATAGGCTGTTGGATTAGGCGGATTAATTAAAGCCTGGCGTTAACTTCCATGTTAAACTTGAACAACTAGAGTCAGCCAAGAAAATTTCCAACCAGACACTTAGCATGAAATCCAACTCATGAGCGACCTGCGAATTGGATAGTTCTTAGGTCAAATAAGTAATTCTCACATCAATGGGTCTAACTGTCTTCATTCCAGTGTGTCTTCCTCTTTCCTCTCACCTTCTCCTCCTAGTGGTTTATAGATCCACGACAAAGAAGAATATTTTATGCAAATAATTTTAAGTAATGAGGGGATGAGTTGCCAATTTTACATAAAAAGTACAAGAGAAGGGAAAAACTGGATACTGCAATTCTAACGCTAGTAGATGGAATCTCTTCTCCTGTAAGATTTGGTTCCTGTAATCTAAAGATTAGTCACCTTTATTTCTCCAAAGCCAACTTGGCATTTTAGGGTCTTCAAATGGCTCATAACAGAAAAAATCTTTTATTTTAAATCCAATTGGCAGTGTGGTCTACTGAGATATTTTTTTATAAATATGTGCTACAATCTGCTTACAATTCAGTTAAAGCACAAGTCTCCATCCCCAGAATGAAACATATATGGGTAGATAAGTGGATTAATGAATAGGGAATAGATGGATGGATAGGGGATGGCACTGGCAAACTGTGAAAGAAGTAGCACAGAGAAATCGACAGGAATCACACCTACGGGGACGCTTGAATAGTTGGGACGAATCGATGCCGTTGGGATAAAGTACCTTCATCCCATATTTAACCCGCCTTCTTTTCTTTGAGAAACAAGTTTGCCTTCTCAGGTCTTTAAATGAATATATCTTGTAGGAGTGCAGATACTTGAGAGGTATCCTCCAAAAGAGGCATCGGCAGCTTTCTAAGAGGTGGCCCTGATGACTTCATTCATCCTGCAGGTCAGTAGATCCCTAGCCCCAAGCACTTAAAGAGAAGCAAGCATTTCTTTTATCCAATGAAACGAAATTCCGCTGGACAGGCAATGACCAGCACCGATTGGACACCTGAAGTTTGTGGTACCCAAGTTCTCCAGTTTTCTGTGCTTTCAAAATTTATGCCAATTAATAAGGTCAGACAGGGCGAAGAAACTGGTCTAGAGAAGACTGGTTGAGTGGTTTCGGCTTCCTTGTATTTTATCCAAAATCTTCCTTTTAAAATTGTGAAGATGATGGACAATTTGGAGTTGGCTTAATCCAGTAAAGCAATTATTACATTGGGCAGTTAATAGTAAGAATGAGCTAAATGTTAATCACTTGAAAAACTGACCCTCTACTGCTTAAAATGCTTGGCTCTCCATCTGAATAAGCTAACTGTAACGAAATTTAATTAAGAATACACGACAAAGCTGAACACTCAACTACCTTACCTCTTCATGCAGTGATAAGAAGGCGCTACAAGTGGATTTGGAGATGTCGTTCTCTAGAGGGTCAAGATAAGAACACATTTGAATTTTGTGAGAGCAGTAGGAGACCTTAAGATTGGGACATTTTTTCATGAGAGATGTTTAGGGAAGGCATAGAACGAACAAAAGAGCTTGTTACCTCTTATCTATCTCTGTTCATTTCTTCAGTAAACTCATAAGGGCGGAATGATATTTTATAGGGTAAACAAATAAAAATTAATGTGTTCCTAATTACTTACTCCTTGAGACGTCTGATTTTAGATAGCCATTAGCAGGACTGCCGTTATAAATGGCAATTCACCCAACCTTAATCACAAATACGGAGAGCATCTTGCAATGCCTTGCCTGTTTTTCAAGTACAGGTACATAAGGCACAGCAAACTATCCATTAAGAGGAGTTTTACTTGCGCCTGAGCATAAACAACCTGTCACTAGCCTCTCTCTGCCGCTTCTACCTCAATTCTCTTTTCCAACTGTCGAATCGGTGGTGGATGCTGTTCCATGATTTTCTGCTTTCCAGATGGCGACTATCATCATTGCGAGAATAATGAATTCCGAGAATGTGGAAAGGTAGGGTGAGGTTGATGCGGCATCGCCGCCCTTTCTGTCACGATGAAGTACTGCGTTTTACTGTGGTGTTTTGTTAAGAAAGGGCTTTCGTCCTACTGCTTACAGAGTGTATGGCATCTAGGACTATGTGTATGTATTATGCGCGACTTTGACCTTCATCAAGCTGCCCTTCTCATCATCACTCAGGTCAGAATTTACTGATTCATGACATCCACAAAAATCGGGCTGCTTTATGGACAGCACGTTCTACCACCGCTTCCTTAACAAATTTATTGAAGAGTCAACCGTCGCCCCAGAAATCTGAGTTAGGCTGGAAGAGTACAGAGTGGAGATGTAGGGGAAATGAACATCAAACGCTATATAGCGCCCATGCACTGACATATAGTCCTTTGATCATAGAGACCACACTGATTTAGCAGGGCAAGCCCAACTCAAAAACCTCACCACCACTTTTCTTCTCTCCCAATAGCAATATTTTCTGATTATTTTTAGTAATCTTGCTTCATGTCGTTAGTTTCACTCCACCATTTGACTTGGCATGGGGCAAAGCTTAACAAATCGTTTCCCTTGCCTGACGCACACATTTGACTCCACTTCTGCAACATCAGCGGACAAATACTCGATGAGGTTTCCTTCATTTGTCCATCAATCGGAGGCGCAATTAAAGGAGACCCAATGTGCACAATTTTACCTAGTCGCCTTGCGGAGGGGAGATTCGGATTTCGTTCTCTGCCTTTTCCTCCTTTCAGAAGCACTGTAAAAAGGACTATTCGCATTGTGATTGAAGCCCACCTATAGAGAAATGAGNTCCTCCTTTCAGTAGCACTGTAAAAAGGACTATTCGCATTGTGATTGAAGCCCACCTATAGAGAAATGAGATTTGCTTACTCTTCTCCTGGGCGTTGACGGACAGTATAGGCATTTCTTTCTCTTGCAAGAGTAGAGCAGAACTTAAAAATTAATGCACAAAACTAGGCGCTCTTGTAAAAATTTTTAGTGCCTGTAGCTAATTTTTATGCTTTGCTGGTGCATGCTTTCTGCTGGAAGGTGAAGGCGGTGCGATGGCTATTTAGACTCAGTCAAGTAAGTTACATAAAAAGTGTCTTCTTCTGCCGCATAGCTACCCACCTCATTCGCCCATTACCAATATTAAGAAGAAAAAGTGGATGGAGTGGAAGGGATGCGGGAAATGGGTCTGGATTTACACACCAAAGCGTTTCACTCCATCATCAAACAGCTGTTGCCATTGCAACGTAATCAACACTTAGCTGTCAGTTTATCAGCCCTCGTACGCCGTGGCAAGTGACAACACAGTGCAACAGTGAAAAAAAGGAGAACGGGAGTATGTTTCACATTCCTGACTTCAAATGCCAACCAGCAACGCCCTTATTTTCCATATGTATTCTTCAGAAGGTACACGATTTAGCAAGGTAAGTGTAACTCACACTCAAACATTTACGCAAGACTTTGGTTACCAACATTACATTTGTGTGACGGGTGAATTTCACCGCTTCATCAAGTTATCTTGCATCAACACATTATTTGACTCCATAAGGTATTAAAAGTGTTAAGACACCTCTAAGCTGCATGACGTGGCGTATGGCACGTCATTTTTGGCCGCAGATGATCAGTTTTCCGGTGACACTCAGCACTGTTACCTCTGGATCAATTAAATGCAGAAGGGACATCTAAGGGAGTGTTATCCAGTTTCATAATCTTAGGAGACTATCAACCATCGCAGCAGACTGGGTGGTCGCCATAATCAAAAATGCCAAGAGTTGATTCAAGTCGCATTCATGACTGTCTATAATGGTTGTCTAGTTCACTTACAAATTTACAAGGGGTTTGAATTGCTTCTTTAATCCAAAATATCCAACTTTATGAAATGGCACAGTGAATGCTACGCAGAAAACGCATCAGATTTGGGCATGATTCACGTATTTTTACCTTACCAACATTGAATACTCCATGTTGGAAGGTCGTCTGTTATTGAATTCACAGAACTCAAGATTCAGGTGATTATCAAAGGTGGACATGGAGCCCCGATAACTGCTTTCCGCGGATGCATCAGCCAGCCTTTGCAATGACGAAGTTGGATAATTAGTTAGCCATAAAATCTGGATGGCAGACCTTTTATCCAAGGCCTCATCATTCAGTCTTCTTTGGCTTTGTATGGTTGAAAGATTAGAGGCTACGTTGTAAGGACAAGTTGGAGAGGCAACTGTACGACTCGAATTCGTACTGCAATCATGTGTATGGAACTGTGGACTAAGGTTTTATCAAATCGTTTGCAGCAAAATTAGCTCAAGTCTACACTGTTTATTTCAGTGCTGCCATTCAGCCATCCTGGGCGCTAAATATTTGTCTAGCAAGCTCGTCCACGCCAGCACTAGATACTGCAGATGTGATTTTAAGATACACCTAAGCACTTACTTCCCTAGTCAGTGCTATCACAGAAGTAGCTTCTTTCTCATGGGACTATTTAGTCCCTACAGGTTGGTCATCCAGACTTATACATTCGCATCTGCATTCCAACTATTTTTTGCCAAGGCAGTGGTAATAATTAGCAGGTATTTTCCTCAGGGAATAGTCCAGGTAAGGCAGCATCTGCCTCCCTCCCATTCGAAAGTGCAGCATAGAGATGTCGCTCCGCTGTCTGCATAGCACTACATCGTCTGGGGATGAATTCCTGCATTAGAAGCTTGGAGTAAGCAGTCAGTAGTGGAAGGCATAGAGCTAACCAATGAGGCATCCGTTCATCACTTCCCA
This sequence comes from Taenia saginata, assembly GCA_001693075.2. Lineage (NCBI taxonomy): Eukaryota > Metazoa > Platyhelminthes > Cestoda > Cyclophyllidea > Taeniidae > Taenia > Taenia saginata. The sequence goes on along the minus strand of LWMK02000073.1, from coordinate 19,927 downwards.
TCCCAAGCCCGTGCATTGTGAAACAGCTTACAAAGATCAGAGGCTCTTTGACAGGTCAAATAACGGTCTCTAGCTTGTCTTATTTCCTTTTGATCTACTCATCACCAAGATCAAGCTATTCACTTAGACTCCTAAAGCCGAGAAGTTGAACTCACATGTACCCAATTCCAAATGAAAGCAGAGGAGCAGAGTGTAACCATGAGTACTACGCCTACCGATGGGCTAACAAAACATCGCGCGTGGACGTGATGAGTTCCCGCCTTTTGCGACAAGCCACCACCTGGCCAAGATAGGCAGAAAACCCAACCAACTCCAGTTTCCGGTCCTTCAGGAGATGTAATTCTAATTCAGCTTGTATTACCTTCCCAAAAATGAAAAAGTGGTTGTTTCTAAACGATTTTTTGGTAAGCTTCATGCGAAATAACCAAATATTTTCGAACACGTTTTTGCTACTTTGGTGGTATTGGAAGAAGCCCTTTCCTTGTGTCCTCTTCTCTTCTGCTCCCAGCCCAAAAACTTCGTATCGAGAAGGTTGGTTAGGGAGAGGCACCCGGAGTTGTGGTGTTGGTGGGGTGGAGGCGATCAGAGGTCGCCTTCTCCACCACCTTTGCCCTTTAGCTTCTTTCCTCCCAAAGGGACTGACGACGCCACACAAATCGCAAGATTATTATGACTAGTCCGCTTGCCACCAAAAAAAGCATTTGAACAAGTATGTGGTGGTTTGCGATTTAAACTGCATGCGTCTACTCTGGAATTATCGTTAACGAAGAAAATTAGTGCCGTTTTCCATTCCGGGTAAAGTATCGTGCATTGCCCTTCCTCTAAATTTTGAAAAGCGCAATTACTCAAAAAAAGATAGGAAAATAGCCACAGATGGCAGTTTTAAACAACTATTTGAAACATTCTAGCATGTCACTTTCTCCAGGAGACTAGCTAACAGAATACTCGGGAAAATCGACCCAAAAGAAGGGAAATAAGTTAAGCTAATAATAAGGAAAAAATTCCCCTTTATTTTCATGCACGTTGCATTGGTATTTTAGCTTACACATAAACCCAATGTTAGCAGTTGGATGCCCTTGCGAATAAAGGTGACATTAATGTCAAGGTCTCAACAAGAATGTCGATCAGCAAATGCCCAAATTGATAAGTAGCATTTTAAGTTAGGCAACTCATTATTGTCTGTACACCTCTTTCATTTATTTATAACAACTCGTGGTCACAACATGGTCTGATAATCTCACAACTACCATGGACTGATGTAGTGCATTTGTCACATATGCGTGACGCCAATAATCAATGACTTGCGACGATGCTGGAGATGAACAACTTGAAACCAGCCGCATTTGTTTCCGGTCAAATCAGCAGGTAAAACATCATTACAAAGATTGTTTAAAAGGGAATGCAAACACAAGTGAGACAGGCGCTCTCCCTCCCCTTCTCTCAGATAAGGTGTAACTCCATCTTGGACCAAGTTGTGCTGTGGCGAACGAAGTGCGGCTGTGATTTACTAGCCTTTTCTGTTCGCTAGACTGGGTGTTGTGTAGAACACCTTCGAGTCTTATAATCATGCACAGGTTAGAAAAGAGTAGTTGGCAGGCCATGGCCGGTGTTTTCCTTGTAGCAAGCGAACACCTCGTGGTGATGTGCTGCAATTGCAAGACACTACACACTCACTAGGCAACGCCAACCCTTTAAAGTTGCAGCTTTGGATGCGTGGTATAGCAGTGGGTCCATTTGCCACATACCTCCCTCGCTGTCCCATATTTGTCGGCCAGTCAGTCAACGAGTGCCACTAAGTAGCCCAGCTTTCGCTACGTTTGACTTGTAAGCAGAAGCCGACTGTCCAATAACTACTCGCTTTGTACATGAAGCGTTGATCGCATGTAACACTGTCAATAATAGCACACAAGTCTCAATTCTGATTACAAATAGGGGGTCCCTCTAAACATGATGCATCTGATAGCGGGTCCTCCACCCTATGTAACCGTACGTTCCCCCACCGCATCTGCATTAATTTGTCCCATATCAGGCAAGATTGTAGCCCTATTAGTGTCGAGCGCATTGCACTGATGGACTGACACAAGTGAATTCATTTCGATGATGCGCATGCAAGAAAAATACATTTTACAATTTCCAGACGACTATAGCAAGTTAATACGGCCAGCTACTTAAAATTTAAAGGGCAACATTTTCAAAGTGTTCTTTGGAAAGCACAAGTTGCCTTCCGTGTTTGGATGATTGGAATCATCGGGAATAAATGGCCAACTCTTGCAAAATTACCCATAAAATTAGCAAGTGAGAGCAGCACTTTGAAAGATGCGAGGGCTATTATTAAAACACTAAAACCAAAACAAAGGGTGCTTTGTTTGGGCTAATTTACTTGCAACGGTAAGCGAATGACCAAACATGCAGTTAGATATGTTTCCCTCTTATAGCGATCACAAGTAATTATCAAACAAACCTCGTCAAAGCACAGAACGATGCCGCAACTTCGGGTTCATGCTTCCTACATTATTTCTAGGATAAGAGTCATTTATCAGTCTCCTTCTTGCAACTTTGCTAAGAAAGATTTGAAGTCCACAATTTTAATGAATTAAAGTCTTGGCAAAACTTCCGCAAGCATCGTGCATTTATGTGGACAAGTGCCTAGCCTCTCAGTCCTGTGCCCAAGACGAAAGTCTAATTAAAGGCGACTCTAGAGGGAGAAACAGTAACTAGTTAGTGCCTCACACCTTTAAAAAGTCTGGCATGACTCGATTCGTAACCACTTCTACACCTCTAACTCATCTGATAGAGAGTGTCTCCTCTCGGTGGTGGTGAGGCTGATTTTTGGGAAAAGTCATGAATCACTCAAATCGGCACTGCTTCACTCCCAGAACTTGTGCCTTTCTATTCGTTGCTACCTATAAGCTGTTTGATAAGAAGGCTGCTGGACTAAAGCCCAGCGTATAGTCGCCACAAACGGGAACAATTAAATCACCGCTAGAAGCTCATTTAGGCAGGCTCTTAGCTTGGTAGCAACAAATTGGGAAGTTCCCTCGTAAAAACCACAGTTATTTTGAAAACTAAGCCGAAACGACTACATTTCATTGAGATTCTCCACCCTCACCCCTAGGTCCCGCTTTGTCTCGCCTTTTGATTTATAGATCCGCGATAAGAAAACACATTTCGAGCAATTACTGGGCAAAATGCTTTGATTTTGTGAATAAGTGGAGCGCATTCGAAATGGATAAAAGCATCCCTGACTGTTCATTTTTCCCACGAAATCAGTTCTTAAGTTCGCAACAGCCAACCGACTTAATTTTACACTTAACTACCCATATGGGAGGGAAAAAGGGAGAGCATTAAAGTGTACATCAACAAGAAACACAATTTAGCATCGTTATAAATAAGTTCTTTGCAGAACAGTGTTAGTATTCTTGAAGAGCTTTATCTTTTCTTTACAAATCCGTCTCTTTGTCTGTTGGGTAAATATTTTATTTGCTCAAAATTGTTCCATTTCCAAATTATCCTAGTACGATTTTCCCCCAAGTCGTAACAACAAGCTGCAGTTGCAATGGCAGAACATGGACCAGTAGCAGACTGAAGGACTGAGAGGATACTGACATACTTTAAAGTCATCCAAGAAAAATGCTCATACGTTCGTCAGCACGCAATTTAACAGTATCTTGAACCACCACACAGTCCTCCCTCTCACTTCCTCTTTGGACAGCCTTCCGAGTTACTAAAATGCCATTGCAGGCATGTCAAAATACGCTCGTGGACGGTCAACTTGCATGAGATGAGGCATTTGAACCCAACGTCAGTGATGCAACTCGGGTAGTTAAGTGCATCCACGGTGTCATCCTGTATGGGCTATGATGGATTTGTGCTGCTCGGGACTAAATGATGTTTTACTGCAAGTGCATACTGCATGCCAATGATAAGAGGCGAGAAAGGAAGCTAAAAAAGACCCACATAATGAAGGCCAAGAATCAAAGTAGTTTTACAAGGCTGGATGTTCCTCTGCCGCTTCAATCACATTCTAGTGCTGATATGCTGCACGCATCAAGATGTGTTACATTCAGGTGGAGGAAATCGCTTGCTTACACTGTTAGCGTAACTCTTTACTACTTTCTCAAAATAGTACCAAGCCAAGGCAATGAGGCAGCACATACTACTAAAAAATAAACAGAGCGTTTAGGAAACTACTGCTATCGTAATACATTGTTTGTTCTGACCGTCGGTTTCGGTTCCGGTCACTTAGGTGATCATAATGTCCTGAATGGGTGGCTAGCCCTTGGACTACGACAGCAGCCTTGCTCATTCTGTTTCCAGAGTATATTTATCCTGTCCTAGTATTATGCCCTCTTTCGTCTTCAAGGAAGTTTCTGGATGCTACAGTTATGCCACGGAGACCACATGACAGAGTAGAAGTTCTATCTGCAAGGAGTAGAATGCTCGGCAATTAAAGCATCTCGTCAAACGAAATGCCAACATTGCAATAATATTCTAAATGACGTCAAAGGCCTGTTTTGAAAAGAAAATTTTCCGTGCGATAACTCTGCAACGATAGGTCAAGTGCATTTTTGGCCCTGCAAGCACTGCCGATAGCATGCAACAGGCGTGAAATACAAAAGTTACTGGACGAGAATCTATTGACTTTGCCTAATTATAGCTCTAAGTAGTTGTAGATGTACCACAGATTAGAGCAATCCTGTGTGCTCGATACTCCGCTCACCTGCAGGTTAAACTGTGCAGCACTTCGGTCGCTGCTGACTGTACTTTGGTTTACGTTGATAGCCTACCAACCCTCTTGAACTTTGGTAAGAAGTGTGATCTTTTACAAACCTTTGGCTTGTTGACGCACCGACGAAGGCTCATAGCGCCACATTTACTGGAGGGACAAAATTTCCATCTTTTTCATCCCAAGTACCGAAAATCAAAACCGTAGGCGAAGAGACATTCCAGGACTGTACGTAGTAAGCAGCGTTGATTGCTATCCAGGGAGTAGCCCCGAAGACTTCGAATAAGCTGGTAAAAACTAACATCCCTTTTGCCTAATTAAACAAGTTTTCTGCTAGGAAAGGAGCCACCCTCCGATTTGAAGGAGTGTTACCCAGTCAGGTTATTCTGACTAGTAATACGCCTTGAAAGGGTGCCAGGCAGAAAAAAGAACATAGAATTAGTAAAACCCCATTTATATTCCGTTGACACTTCTAAGAGAAGATCGGCAGTTGTACACATGACTTCCGCATAATTGTTCAACTAATCTGCTTGTGCTACTGGGTGTAGTCTCGCTATAAGTTGTGAATTTTCGAATTAACTTGCGACCCTCTGAGGATCTGCTGTCAATGATGGAAAGATTTGGCTATCGTTGAGTGGACAAACACCGGTCAAAGAGTGTGAAGGACAGGAAAGAGAGGACGGCTACAATCGAGACCAATCTTCTACTTCTACTCCGTCTTAAATAAGGAGGTGGAACTGTTACAAACAGGAAAGTGGATAGAGGTCACGTGTTGTGATGGGTAGCAGCGCTCCATTTCACCAACTCGCTAGCCTTGCCTTTTGCCCGCAAAGGAGGTTAACTCAAATACCTCCAAGCTGCATTATCAGGCACAGCGTAGACAAGAGCCGATGTCAGGTATTAACTGATGTTTAGCTTTTAGCAGGAGAACACCTTGCAGCAAAGGCTACTTCTACAAGGTACCACATGCTCACGGAGCATGTTCGCCCGTCTATCAAGTGTTGCGGTCGTGGCGTTGTCAGGAGTCTGCCTGCTATCAGTCAACAGGTCAGTCATTCAGCAGGCAATGCTCACCGGTATGTCCCTTCTCATGATTTCAGTCAAAAACAGAAAAGAATTATTTTATTCATCGTTGCTCCACACAATGAATTATTTTATTCATCGTTGCTCCACACAATTAACAAAACAGGAAAGAGTAGGAAAAAGGGGTGATGGTAGAACCGCATAGGCATTGCGACCCTTTTTGTTACAATGTATTGATGCATTTCTTTCATTTAGCTTGTAAGGAATGGGCTTTCATCCCACCGGTTATCAATCCTGTCTTTTGACCCATGAAGTGGCAGCATGTATGTCGGAGCATTTGGGTGGCATAACCTCAGCCGTAAGGCCTTGACATGTGGCATAACCTCAGCCGTAAGGCCTTGACATCCATCATTTTCCCCGACTTAGCTGTTGCTGAAGTCTGGTCTTCATGACAATCAAAGTGTGCGTGACATACCTGCGTTATGGACATTGCGTTTAATTGCCGCGCCATTTCCAAATCTGCAATTGAGCATGACGCCCCCATTTTCGAAGCAATTTTCCTATGACTACATAACAGTGAGGCCAAAATGTAGGCAGGAGAGAGAATAGAAAAATGCGCAGCACTGATATGCAACCAAACAACCATTTTGGGCCTCATATGTTCGCGTAGCCCGACAGATTGCTTCAAATTACTTGAGCTAGCCAAATTTTAATCCCATTTCCTTCCCATATGAAGCAAATAGATCTGCAGGACAAAGTCCGATTGAGCTATAGTCATTAGCATTTGTTCCACTTAACCATTAAACTCAGCAAAAGACAAACTTCTATGTATTGTCGTCCCTGCCTACCATATACATTTCACTCCACTTCCCCATTTGCTGGAAGAAATACAAGCGACTTGGAGATCAAAATGCCTACTAGACTAGTATAGGAGGGCTTGATAATGCCCTTCCTTCGTTTGTCCACCAAAAAAGGAATAGCAATTAAACCTAAACTGCACATCCACGTCTGTATTTCTTTATTTACCTTCAGGAGCTTGTCTTTTGCGTTTTTTGGTCTTTTATATCCGTCCAAAAGCACAATGAAAGGGGAGGTTTTGCATCTTAAAAGAGACCACCCATGGATATTTTTGAACTCTTCACTAGGCAGTGATGGACTTCTTAGGCAATCCTACTCTTGATTGTGCTAACCGCCTTCTTGTCAGATGCACGTGCGTAAAAAGTGGCACCTATGACTGCCGCTCTAAAGAAAAACCGACCAAAGCCTTTTTCAATTGACTGAATTCAAATTAAGCCATGGATCCTAACCAATTCTCTACATTTCTGCTAACTTTTCATTGTTAAGTAGTTTGTGGTTGCAACATGTTTCGATGAAATCCACAGTTATAACGACCTAATGATGCACATCCGTCAATTGACATGCCGCAGTAGGGATGACTTGCTGACAATGGCTAGATGTGGATCATGTGGCAATGACAAAAGTTGTGTAGTGCGTCATATACAGGTCCGTGAGGAAGCGAAAGGTCCTGGCGTAGAATTACCACTCCCTCCTGTTGCCTGTCTCCTCACTCTCCTCTCTGTCACTTTTGCGTCAGTGATACTCGAACTCAACCAATCATCCAGCATCAGAATAAATCTCCAAAACTTGCAGTCAGTCGAACAGCACCCATCTACGGCAAACTTATTTGGGCCAAGCAAGCAGGTAATGCAATTCAATCGACGTGATAACTCAACCTGGACACGTCATTGAGGATCTCTTTTCCATCGTACAGCAAGATGTCAAGTTTCGCCTGTCTGTTAATAGATTTCAGATGTAGGGAATAGATAAATTGCCTCTTTCTGATACTAGTCCTCTTCCAGTGAAGTCTTTTCACAACTCCTTACTTCCTTCCGACTTGCCTTCAGAAGAGGGTGAAGCATAAAAGGTTTCGAATCTCCGCTGTGCAAATGTGTTTCTTGTTACAAAACGTTCTTATACTTGCATAGGACAAATGGCGAGAGAGGAAATAAATTCAAAACTGTCTGCTTGACCTTTAATTATGTCTGCTGGACATTTCAACACCTGAAGAGGCACAAAGAATTGATTAAATCATAAGTCTTACCTGCAGAAGGCGAGAATGACTTTTAAACTCAGGAAATAAAATGTGAGAGAACAGCATTTCCCACCATTTAAGCAAATATGGCTGACTAAAATATGTCCCATTCAGGTTAAAAAGGAGTTGAAGTGTGCCGCAGTGAGGTGGCTGCTTTCCTTGTCCTTGCTGTAGGGGACTGTTTCCTTTTTTGTTCTTCTTATAGTCCTGAAGCTTCTGCATCTCGTCATAGGCATTGGCACAAGGCAGTTAAACCAGCTGAACCTGGGAATTCTGGCCAAATGGGAGATGGTTCGGCTGTAAGCACCATTTATTCGGGCCAATTTGGGTGCATTATGATTACAGACACTAGCCATCCTCCTTTTCTCCATAAAGTGGGGACCTTCAGGTCACACGACTTTGTCAAACTTGCAGACTTACCACTATGGTGAAGTCCTCTTCCGCTGACATATAACCAGAAAGTCTGCATGCCTCCCGCTTGCAGTTGGACTCCCTGATGACCACAGAAGTAGCGGCGCCAAAACAGCGTGCTTTGGGACTAGTAGTGTGGGAATATTGACCTAGATGTATAGTAGTCTAAGATTACCTACTCTGACCCTTCCGTGATCATGGTTATGACCTCTCCGATTCTGAATGTAGTCACCATGAAATTGTCGGAACTAGACAGTTAAGAGGCAGTCTTAGCTTCTAACAATTAGGCTTGAAGGAAGAGCCAGAAACGTTTATATTTACAACTATTAAGAAGAGTGTTCGTGTTCTCTTTTTCCCTACAAGCACTTCTACTCAACTATGGTACAGGAAGTTGGAAAAGGAGATAATTATCAGTGTCTCCAATTCCTCCTATCTCTACATTACTTATAAGTAAAAAAATGTTTACGAAATGGAACCTCCCCATCATTGGCATGTGTATGATTTAAGTCATTATAATTCACTTTGGACAGAGAAAATAATAGAGGTATGGAGGATTTGGTCGTCCCAAACCTATTCATGGTGTTTTTTTTTCTCCTTTCCGATGGTATAGCCCCAGCATAGCCCCCGAATTTGACTGCCAGTTTTCTTTACTGGAGGGACAAAATTTCCATCTTTTTCATCCCAAGTACCGAAAATCAAAACCGTAGGCGAAGAGACATTCCAGGACTGTACGTAGTAAGCAGCGTTGATTGCTATCCAGGGAGTAGCCCCGAAGACTTCGAATAAGCTGGTAAAAACTAACATCCCTTTTGCCTAATTAAACAAGTTTTCTGCTAGGAAAGGAGCCACCCTCCGATTTGAAGGAGTGTTACCCAGTCAGGTTATTCTGACTAGTAATACGCCTTGAAAGGGTGCCAGGCAGAAAAAAGAACATAGAATTAGTAAAACCCCATTTATATTCCGTTGACACTTCTAAGAGAAGATCGGCAGTTGTACACATGACTTCCGCATAATTGTTCAACTAATCTGCTTGTGCTACTGGGTGTAGTCTCGCTATAAGTTGTGAATTTTCGAATTAACTTGCGACCCTCTGAGGATCTGCTGTCAATGATGGAAAGATTTGGCTATCGTTGAGTGGACAAACACCGGTCAAAGAGTGTGAAGGACAGGAAAGAGAGGACGGCTACAATCGAGACCAATCTTCTACTTCTACTCCGTCTTAAATAAGGAGGTGGAACTGTTACAAACAGGAAAGTGGATAGAGGTCACGTGTTGTGATGGGTAGCAGCGCTCCATTTCACCAACTCGCTAGCCTTGCCTTTTGCCCGCAAAGGAGGTTAACTCAAATACCTTCAAGCTGCATTATCAGGCACAGCGTAGACAAGAGCCGATGTCAGGTATTAACTGATGTTTAGCTTTTAGCAGGAGAACACCTTGCAGCAAAGGCTACTTCTACAAGGTACCACATGCTCACGGAGCATGTTCGCCCGTCTATCAAGTGTTGCGGTCGTGGCGTTGTCAGGAGTCTGCCTGCTATCAGTCAACAGGTCAGTCATTCAGCAGGCAATGCTCACCGGTATGTCCCTTCTCATGATTTCAGTCAAAAACAGAAAAGAATTATTTTATTCATCGTTGCTCCACACAATTAACAAAACAGGAAAGAGTAGGAAAAAGGGGTGATGGTAGAACCGCATAGGCATTGCGACCCTTTTTGTTACAATGTATTGATGCATTTCTTTCATTTAGCTTGTAAGGAATGGGCTTTCATCCCACCGGTTATCAATCCTGTCTTTTGACCCATGAAGTGGCAGCATGTATGTCGGAGCATTTGGGTGGCATAACCTCAGCCGTAAGGCCTTGACATCCATCATTTTCCCCGACTTAGCTGTTGCTGAAGTCTGGTCTTCATGACAATCAAAGTGTGCGTGACATACCTGCGTTATGGACATTGCGTTTAATTGCCGCGCCATTTCCAAATCTGCAATTGAGCATGACGCCCCCATTTTCGAAGCAATTTTCCTATGACTACATAACAGTGAGGCCAAAATGTAGGCAGGAGAGAGAATAGAAAAATGCGCAGCACTGATATGCAACCAAACAACCATTTTGGGCCTCATATGTTCGCGTAGCCCGACAGATTGCTTCAAATTACTTGAGCTAGCCAAATTTTAATCCCATTTCCTTCCCATATGAAGCAAATAGATCTGCAGGACAAAGTCCGATTGAGCTATAGTCATTAGCATTTGTTCCACTTAACCATTAAACTCAGCAAAAGACAAACTTCTATGTATTGTCGTCCCTGCCTACCATATACATTTCACTCCACTTCCCCATTTGCTGGAAGAAATACAAGCGACTTGGAGATCAAAATGCCTACTAGACTAGTATAGGAGGGCTTGATAATGCCCTTCCTTCGTTTGTCCACCAAAAAAGGAATAGCAATTAAACCTAAACTGCACATCCACGTCTGTATTTCTTTATTTACCTTCAGGAGCTTGTCTTTTGCGTTTTTTGGTCTTTTATATCCGTCCAAAAGCACAATGAAAGGGGAGGTTTTGCATCTTAAAAGAGACCACCCATGGATATTTTTGAACTCTTCACTAGGCAGTGATGGACTTCTTAGGCAATCCTACTCTTGATTGTGCTAACCGCCTTCTTGTCAGATGCACGTGCGTAAAAAGTGGCACCTATGACTGCCGCTCTAAAGAAAAACNCAGGAATCCAATCCTGTTTATAAAATGGACAAGCTGAAGGCTTTTACTGTAAACTTTTCCGAAATCTTGTGGGTGTTTCCTAAGCAGAAGTCCGCAGTACCTATCAAAAGCATCACACTGATGAAATGGCAAAGATTTGGACCTCATCTTTAGCAGTGGGCATGAGAAGAGGATTGTATTTTAGAGAATCCAGATAATTTTCGCAAACCAATTTGATCAAAGAATACTTCTAATGCATACATTTTCCTTCTACGTTGGAGGGACCGAAAAAAAGCGGACAAACGTAATTCCTCTAAAAATTTTCACTAACTTAATGAACGGCCTGAGTGATGTGTGTTGCTACATTCAGGATCCTCGAAATCGCAATTGCATGGGTAACACGAGCAATCAAAATTGCTGCAGAGTTGAGACATTCTGTGCTCCAGACAATGTCGATCTGTAGTTTATTAGCGCCTGTGTCAGGTGAGTGTCTAATCACTTGCCCGACGAGAAGTACAATGATGGCTGCATTTGGGCTTTGGCCTACAGCTTTATACCACTGCCCAAGAATGAACGAAAAAGCACATACCATGGATCACACTCTGCTCCGTCACCACACAATCATCGAAAGCCTAGCAGCAGCTTTAACGCAGAGATTCTTTATTCGCGAAATTGCGATTCCCACTCATCAGATCATGTCCTTCGCTAATATTACATCCAGAGACAAGCGGAGGTGCATTTGCATCTCGGTTTGGCCATGCACTTTCCAACGCACTACGATGGATTCGGCCAACGGCAAAAAGCACAATCGTTCTTGTGGCCCCTTCAATTCGTCAAGGTGAATACCGCTGCATTCACTGTCGCCATGATTTATTATGAAAGGTCTTTTCTCCCCTGCTTCCTCTAATCTGCTAATCGCATTGAATTGAATTTTCTATTTTTACTTGTTCTGCCCATTTCATGCCATTCGAAACAAAGGAAGTGACCTTCATCCTGTGCCGCATCGAGAAGCTGAAATACTACTCAAAACGAGTTTCGGGCATATGTATTCCTGGGCGTGGATTGTGCCACATGTTTTCTCAAGTAGACAGCATAAAGTTTTGAGGTTTTTTGACTCTGTCCAAATCAGCATTTTTCGGCCCAATCCACACCCTCAATTTTCAAGTGACATCATAAATCAGCCAGCCATATCCAGTGTCAACGCGTCAAACCCAGAAAGCTATTTGCTTTCTTCGACAGCAATTTTTGGAAGTGTCCGACAGCAGGAAAGTAGGACTCTCGACGCACACACACAGCACGCTAGTTGCCAAGGTAGAAGGTGATTTTTACAAACGTGGTTAAATTAGGTGTATTGCTTAATGCTTCGGAAGGAATATGCACTTTTAATTATTCTCTTTCTCTCCCTCTCTCCCTCTCCTATTTGCAACCCAAATCAGCTTGCTTTGTGAACAGCCACTCTACGTTTATTCTTTTTCCGCCTTAACAAATAATTCATGCGTAAAGCCCAATCCTACGGGGAGTAAGTGTTAAAAGCCGAAAATTGGGTGCTTTCTTTGCACTAGAAACCTAGTTTGATAGCAGAATATTCGTTTGCCCTTTTCCTCCACCCCTCCTCTTTCTTTTGCTTCAACTCAATTAATCAATTTTCCTGGAACATGGACGCATTTATAAGTTTGCTTCTAACCATCAAAATTGCTAGTCTTTTTCTAAAAAAGACTTTTACTTCGTTAAGCATCTGAATTTAACGCTGAAAATGAACATGAAACAGTGTGCTTGCACTGTCTGCCGAGGTTAGGTCGGGGTTTTAGGGATGCGAAAACACTGTGTTGAAGTTGTTGTTGAGCATTCGATAGATGCGCTGTCGTAAAACAGAGTACGGTGTAGAAAATATGCAATGCAACCATTGAGGGTGGCGAAGTGAGCCATAGATCGAAACATTTTGTTAGGAAGGGGCGTCTGCTCTTGATCAAAGAGACTTGTTCCTTACTATTGGAACGCTGGGAAAGGACTAGTTTGCTGTGTGATGGCAAGTTTCAGCACGGTTGGGTGAAGGATGATGGCAAAAATAGTGCACGCCTGCTACCCACCAGGGGTGGGAAGTAGAAATTGTGGAAGTCACACCAGTCACCTTCACGCATGATAAAATGTGCTGATGGTCTTTAAAAGCTACCAACTTGTTGCTATTTGGCGCTTCCTCCTCACTGCAAATTTACCTATGAGAGCAAATCCGCTCTCAAGGGTATGCGGGGACTCAAATAATTTAGCCTAAAATAAACATCCCAACTTAACGGAAGCTACTTCACTGACTGTAAGCCCTAAAAAGTGTCTTTTAACACAGACTGGTTCATTAAGTTTGCCCATTGCCAGTGCAAAAGGGAAGGAGTGGGTAGGGAGAAGGAGAGCGAGAGGATAAGCTGATAATTCCACACTATTATCTTCCACATTTTAGTAGACCCGTCATAATGCATCTAGCCCTGTGAGTAATTCAGCTCTCAGCTGCGGCGTGTCATGTAGAGGCACGAAATAGAAGTGGCATGAGTTAAGAGAAGGCGGAGAAGCGCCTGTGTTCATCTTGCTGAAGTCATATTTAAACTAATAACTCCTCAGCCTTTTTCAATTACTTTAGAGGAAGCAAGTAAAATATTGCAGTGTACAGGACACACGCAGGCATTAACCCCAACCGCTTGTTACAAGCGTCACCTATATGTGACGGGCATGGCCCATCAGTTCATGATTAATGTGGCTTCATCAAGCCATGTTTCAGCCACAAACCGTTTGACTACAAAGAACCAAAGTAGAGGTTAGGCTCCCATTGGGTAGTGTAACTTGTTACAGACTACCATCCTTCTCCGATAGTGCACCTGACAAGAATCGACTGCCAACATCAAATGTTGTTGAGACTGGAACGCCCAATAGGTAAGCATAGATGGTGCTCCAAAAATTGCTTAAAAAGTAATGCAATGATAAATTTCGTCAGTTTTTTTTAGAAAATGACCATAATTAAAAGCTTTTAGACCTCAGGAAGTAGTGTGACAGGCGATTACCTGATCACCTTGCCATTAGTTAATGACTAGTCTCTTGTATTCGTGCTTATTTTAAAGTGCTGGTGCCATAATTTTGGTTGACTACGCTGTTTAAATGCGGCGAGTGGATAAACTGGGTCACTATGGTGATCGGCGATCAATAAAGAGGGATGACTTTAATAGTTAGGTCATGCAGCCTCTAAAAACAAAAAGACGCAACAAAAGTTGTTGCTTCTGTGGCGGTACTGCTTAATATGGAAACCACCCAGAGTGTCCTATCACCACAGCTGCAGTAACTAGTTTTAACATGGGTGGGTCCCATAAGCAGTTGACAGCTCTAAATCAAGATGACAGACCGACAACAGCATCATGCAGGATGTAGTCTTGAGCGAACTTCCATTTGAGCGACTGGATTTACTCCGAAAATGATGGTTCAGCATATGTTTACAGAGCGAGAATAGACCTCTCTAACTTGTACTTGCTGTTGCCAGAATTAATCTCGGCCACACCTCCACAGCCTCTAAACTTTGTCCACACGAGGTCAGGGAAGACTCAGTAGACGGGCTCGGCTCATATAGCCTAATGTCTAGATTTATTTGGCTGACTAATTATCCAAGTTCATCGCATGCAAAGCAGGTAGATACAGCTGTGGAAGGGATTCATCAAGGTTTTGCGTCCACCCTTGACACTTGCCATAAAGTCGAGTTCTATGGGTAGTTTTAACAACTGGAAACCCGCCATCATGGCGCTGTCTGCAATAATTGGGTAGAAGTGGATGAGCTGCACCAAAATGTAAAACAACTTCAAAGTAACCAGCCCCAGAATTGATGTCAGGTCGAAATCGGCTCAGTATTAAAGTGGCAGGATAGTAGTGATTGGTGGTGAACTGGTAAGGAGGGAGTACCTCCACAAGGCAACATTCATTTTAATGACGACGTTATTTGAGGAGCAAGATCCATTAGAATCAAGGCGTAAGTTGAATACCTTATTACTATTGTGCCACTTGAATAAAGTGGCTCTCATGACCTCGCAAGGGAGATTAGATAAACTTTTGGGCATCTATGATGCATCCAGGATGAGTACGCGACATTCTCGACCAAGGAAACCATCTCTCCAGTTTAAGCAGTTGACTTTTCACCAAGAGTCCTATCACTGAGTAATTTTAATAGTAGTAGAGGCATTGATGCCCTTAGAGAGCTGTCTACACCTCCTTTAATCCTTTACTTTTCATCATTCTTTGTGTGTGTCGGTGGGTACCATAGTCTTACGTGGCTGTATTTGCTTAGGTTACATTTTGTTTTCTGCCAACTAAATAAAGCAAGAGTTAGTAGCAGCTGAAGTGTGATACTTTAAAGGCGGGCACAGTCTTCTCACAGCCTTCTTCCAGCTACTGCATCTTTGCGCTCTCACTTAACACACCAAAATAGAGCTGACGTAATAAAAATGCTAAATATAATGTAGCACACCTGGACTCCCTTAAAGACAAAGCAGACAATGCTTAAGCGGAATGTACATATTTGACACTGCCACTGGCATGTCGCAGAGACCAACATATTACATCAGGTCGCAGGGTTGTGACATTGGCCGTGTGATGCATGATGTACAGAGCTGAGAAGAAGTGAAACGACATAATGCGGAATTTAAAACCCGTCTCCCACCCCCCCCCGCCCTCCCCACTTTGTCCTTTGCGTATCAGTGATAGGTGACCGCGATAAATTATTCTGCAGAAGACAAGGAGAAAATTCGTCCAGGTGTGATTTACTTTACAGAGTTCAATTAGCCATCATCCCAACATCGCTTTCGAGTTCTTGGGTATCAGTCAGTATGACACAAAACAACCATTCATACCGACACTTCCCCAAAATGACTTCAAACTCGCCCATCCCTTAGATGTTTCCTGACTCCTGAGGAGGTTCAATAGCCCACACTGTCCAACAATGATCATTGAAAGGTAAGCGCATCAGTGAGTGGGCTTCCTTCACAGTGCTAATTCACCTCTTTCATTGGGCTTTTGTTAGGCGAAAAAGATCAGCGCCTCCTTCAAGCAAAACAAATAAACACAGTCGTAGATCAACTGTCCGCGTTTTATTGTTCCTTCTTCCTTTCTATCGGCAAACAAGGAATGCATTGCCAAGCATCTGCCCATAAATCTTGTAGGCCACTTGGCCCACTGAGTCGTTTATAGCTTCAACAAGGATTGCATGAACAGGGTGAGATGTGCATGCCAGCCATAAAAGACGCTTCGTGTAACTCTGCCTTTTGCGTATTTAAGTGGCTCAGTAAAGGAACACTGTCAAGCACGATTAGTGAACTCAAAAATAACTGTCACCCATGAAAAAACTGATGAAGCTCACCTAATGCGGTTCTTCAAATCTGCTTGCTGCATGGATAAAAAAGGATGGTAGTGGTGCGGTCTCTTGAGTTTGACCTGCTTTTCCTACTCGATGTGATCAGCAGAAACACATGGGCATGTAGCATAGAGCCCAGAGGGTTAATTGTCCATTTAGCATTGTTTTACAGTTTCAGTACTTCCTTCTGCATCCCTTCCACTCTAAACCCAGCCAGCTCGGCTCAGGTGTGAAGGTAGAGATCCGCTTCGCAAAAGGCTTGAGAGAGTAGCTAGAGACAGGTTGTGCAGGTTTGGAAGTTGTAAGACTCCACAAAATGCAGTAGTCTTATGTACCTGCGATCAAACGATAAGTGTGACACTGCAAGACACCCACTGAACCTGTTTACAAATAAGGAGAGGAGCTCGATTATACCATCTTTTGGGTGTCAATTGTTATTAGCTGTTTTATAACAAAAACCTGGGTCAGAATAATTCCGAATCTCACTTCTCAAGGGAATTTCCATTATTCGAAGCCATCTGTCCAATTCAATTTACTTATTTCAAAAATTCTTCTTCTTGATCTAACGGCTCTACAATAAACGAGAGCATGCCATTGATTCGGCCTATGTCAAGGGATTAAAATCTCCATCACGTAGTCAATGATGTCCCAAAATCCCTCTCATGAGAAACCTTTTAACTCCATGGTCTCTCTCTGATGTGGCCAAGTGGCTACGATTCACTGTAGAGAATCAGTCGGACTTCGCCATGGGCATCTCATTCAAACGGAAAGACACACATTCCATGCATCAAGAAGTCCGCTTTTACTGACAACTATCATTCCACCCACTTTTGATTATTAACAATTACATTGAACAAAAACAAGCTCCTAAATTGTGCAAACACCAAGTTGCTTCCAATTATTGACAATGGAAAAGGTGGAACATGACTAGGATTATAAGTAGAGGCTTTGTATTCTCAGGGAAGTCGCATATTCAAATAACCGTCTTTCCTAGGAGTACTGAAGCAGCTTATGCAAAGCCTTTTCTCATTCAATTTCTTCAGCTTTCCTGACATTAGTATTCAGCCTAGCTTTTAAAGCTTGCAAAAGAGGGTTAACCTGGTTGTCACACATCCAAGTGTCTAATCGGTCCCAATCACTCAGAATGCGTCGGTGTGTGTTGCTTGCCTCAGAGGGAAATTTGTTTTAATGGACATGAGAGCAGTGCTTTGCTGTCTTCTAGGTAGCAACAATTGACGCTTAGTGCGGATAATCCTTGTAATCTATGCACTCCTTAGTGCATCATTCCTTTAGAACACATCTCTGCATTTCANTGGATATGAGAGCAGTGCTTTGCTGTCTTCTAGGTAGCAACAATTGACGCTTAGTGCGGATAATCCTTGTAATCTATGCACTCCTTAGTGCATCATTCCTTTAAAACACATCTCTACATTTCAATTCACCATCCTGACACAGTGGCCGTATGTTCGACTCTGCAAGTGCTTCTGATAGCACTTAACACGAGAGAAAAGCATTCTCTGATCACTGTAAAAAGGATCAGACCAGATTCCAGTTACTTTACTCATTTACAACTCTGAACAAATAACTTGATAGAGGCGTAGGATAGATATCGCCTGTTGATGCGGTTTTCATCGCATTGAGTAACTGGGCAGCCACATCATAGTCACCCACTTGATGAAATTCTGCATTCATTTTTTAAAGTGACAGTAAGCCAAGGTAATATGGCAGAACATGCTAGTCGGTGACACATATAGTGTTTGGGAGGTTGCCATCTCACCAAAAGGATCATAGGGCAGCGGAATTACGATCCGTGGGAGTTGGAGTGTACAGTTGCTTAATTATTCTCGTTAGCCGAAATGCCTCCACGCTGCAGTAATAATGGAATACAAATGACACTAACTCCTCATCCCCTATGAAAGGCATTTCTTGCAAGCAAATTGTCTCCCATGACACCATAATGCAATTTTAACCCAGCGTGTGCTCCTGATTACGCCCAACAGTACGAAGACACAATCACTGGTTGCTACACAAGGCATTGGGCGAGAGCCCAGTGACGTCGCTTTATTATACCCTCAAACAGATGCTTATGTACCTTATGTTGTGGCAACTCCGCAAGCTTGACTCTTTGTTTACCTGTAGCTTGAGCTTCGCGACACCATGGTCGCCTCTGGCTGTGTTTCTCCTGGGCAACTTTAGTAAGTAGTATGTTCTGCCACACCACTTAGGCTAGTTACCAATTCAAAGAGGGCTAGAGGCGTCACATTGGTAAAAGTTAAGGCAAAACTGGATTACAAAGTACGAAGACTCCAAAAGTTAGTGGTTCAATGTCACTGAAGGTTGTATGCACGAAGGCTTTAAACGGAGACGGTAAATTTACTCATGCCATGGGCAGTGACCTCAGTGCAATGTTCTGCATACAGAGTGGATACCAGGCCAAAGCGAGCTATATTTATGGAGTTTTCTTTGCTCCTGGAAGTACACAGCCTCTCTCTTGTCTTATGTCTCACTTCTATTTCCCAACTGTCAAATCTATGATGCACGTGATTGCGCGA
This sequence comes from Taenia saginata, assembly GCA_001693075.2. Lineage (NCBI taxonomy): Eukaryota > Metazoa > Platyhelminthes > Cestoda > Cyclophyllidea > Taeniidae > Taenia > Taenia saginata. Next base: position 1,059 of record LWMK02000073.1, on the reverse strand, counting down.
CATCGTAGCTGTGTGTAGGTATTTCGAATGGTTGAATCTTATCTCAAAGGCCGTTACCATCATCAACTTGCTAGAGTTTGGTCTTGTTTTAAAGAACAGTACCTTCTACCACCTCCTATTCTGAAGCTGCTCTCATCTTGCCACATCTGAGTTAAGCTGAAAGGGTTCGGGGAAGAAAGAAGTTGAAAGTGAACAACTAAAACTGTATAGTACCGCCATACCAAGTGATAACCCGCTTGGCTTCACAATATTTGCCCACGTGCTTCTTTTGATAACACAAAGTCAGCAAAATGAGTCACATCAAACAACCGCATTAACACTTTTCTCGTAGAATAAGGCCCTCACTTGCTTTTTCGCTTCATTAAAAGGCAAAATTTGTCAAGTTTACACCACCTTTAAACCTGGCAAGGGCAAAGTTCAGTGGATTGTCCTCTTTGCCTGACATTGAAGCTGCAAACTACCTAGGGATTGGGCTTACCTTCAAGCTTGATAAGGTCCTCTCTCTCAGTAGGAGCTAATAACTGCGTGATTATTGTTAATGATTCTGCTTGTTATTCAGCTAGGAGTAGTTTATTCTTGCCTTTCTATTCTTTTTTTCCTCCAAAAGCACTATAAAAGGGAAAATTTTGCATCTTGAAAGAAGCCCATATGCACGACTTAGGATTGTGTTATACCGAGAGATGCTTATGCATTCTGAGGCGAAGGCAGGATTATGGCTAATTGAACCCTGCCATATTTGAAAGAAACTTGCCTTCTTTTCTACCAGAGGGTAACTCACCACGTTCAGCTGTCACCGATGCAAAATAGACAAANGGCTATCACTTCTTTATGAGCCTCTATATGTGATGTGATCTGCATGCTAGTCCTGCCAGAGGACCTACTCCCCTGAGGTGTGGCAAATGATGACGCTGAGGCATTGGCGTCGATCAGAAAGACCAGGAACGGTGTCAATCCTACAAACGCCGCATGCAAAATGCCAGACCTCTATGATCTTCATTTGATTATAATTGTTGTTTTTACATTAAACAAATCAGTGCGAAGAATGCGAAGTAGTAACTT